>JABRWK010000270.1:93384-104671 GCA_013372445.1 Hypothenemus hampei | reverse complement strand
ATATATATATATATATATATATAGTATATATATATAGTTTTAATAATGTTTATGAGATTTATTGATATTTTAGCTTTTCGTTAAACATTTTACAAATATATTCAGATATTCACTTAAAAAAACTTCGAGGAGACAAGCATGATGGTCGGGAGGAGTTTTGCCTTTTTGTCAATCCATTTTTAATAAAATTTACCCGACTTTTTTTATGTGGAAAACATATTTTTCTGGAACAACGTTCAAAAATATTAAATTGTCCTTTTCCCGGCTACGGGCGCAGTTTTCTCATCCTTCTGAATACATTTTCCAATATACCGTATGTTTAAAATTGCCAAAGTTATAGGGCAAATGGGGAAAAGCAGGATTAAAGTAGATGTGACTTTTATTGAAAATGGATTTATGGTCATTAAAATGGAATAGTATATTTCTAAATTTAGTCGAAAAGTACTCCTTTGCAGACCGAACACCGATGTTTATAGATCGGGGCCCTAGACAAAAATACACTTTTCTACCGAAGTTAAACTAGAGTTTCTCTCCCTGCTGTTCCAATACATTTTGCACAATTTTAGTAGGGGAATGTAGTAAAGATTGGAACAGGTTCCGTTTTTGACGAGTGATTTTGGAACGTATGGGAATTATGTTAACTTAGATAAGAAATATAGATAGAGAAAAAAGGTATTGTTATTGGCTACAACTTCGCTGTAAAAAGTTATTTGAAATTGTGATGCAATAAACAGTCGTGGTCCTTCTACTTAAGAAAATTTTTTTAACCAAAAAAAAAATTGCCAGATAAGTCGGAACACTTTCAAAAATCTGAAAACTAAGCCAAACAATGAAGTAAAACTGCTTAGTATTATTATGAATTGAATATTTATTCAAATGTCATGCTTCAAAAAAGCCATTAAAGTAAAAATTGATCTCTGTAACCAAAGTATTGAAATCGGTAGTATAATTGGTTTTTCGTATATACCGTAACATTGCAAAATTTTATGATATGAATGCGGTACAATGTAAAAAAATTGGAAACAGATGTTTGTTCGTTCGTTATAATAAATACATACAATCGAATTCAACAAATACTATTAAAATGGCATCGCAGTGTCTTTTAATAAAAAAAAAACTCTGTCTTAACCTTTACAAAAGTAGCTACATCGTTAATGCCAAAAAAATTAGTTTTCACAACAACTATATTTTAATTACTCTTTCCCTCAATGAAAATTCATTAAACATAAGACACATTGGATATATTTTACACGAAACGATGGATTGAAATTTAGTGCATTATATATAGAAACAATCAAGAAAATCTTGTTGACAGAACAATTTACGCTAATTTTTCGTTCAAATGCACATGAAACGTTAACTTATAAAGAGACTTCACTTCAACAGTCTTAAGATAGGTATCGTCAATATGAAAATTCAAGGAAAAGCAGTAGTCCTAACCTATACGACACTCCCCTACATTACATATCGAGTTTCGTAAGTAACTCTTTACAGTACTACCGCATTGCCATGAAGGGTTACTTTTGAACCGAGATAGCTACGTTATTTTTCATAAAACCTGCAAAGATAAAGCACAATAAAAAATAATGAAACAAAAATTTTTTTGACATTAATCGTTGATGTTTGTTGAAAAATAACAAGCACACTGCGTTTTCAGCTTCTTGTCTTGAAAACTTTGCTTCTAATAGTGTTTAATGTTTTTTCTTTTGACAAATCCATTCGTATTTTTAAATTTTAAGATTAACAACCACGAAACAGAAAATGTGACTGTCATTTTTAGTTTGTAATCTCTCTAGCATAAATGAATACATATCATCGGTACACGGTGTCATTGGTACAGCCAAAGTCAAGAATGAACAAATTTGACTTTTTTCATCTAATTGTATCAAAAAAATCTTCAAAGTTTTCAATAACAAAGCCTCAAATGTATATTAGAACGTACCCTGCGGTGGATTTTTTATTTATTTTTTGTATTTGTTTTATGACGCACGGAAATATCCAACCTTCATTTTCTCAAAACTGAAAATTTTCACCACATTCGTTTTTTTATTCGTGGCTTTGTCCTGCCAATATACCTATATGTACTTAATGCTTTTTTTTCATTTATCTCAGATAGATCAATAACCAGTGAAAAGGAATTTTAGGGTAATAAAAAGTCACTTACGATCCACTTTACACGTACATTTTAAGCTGAATTAACAATACAGGAATTATCAAAAATATTTAATTTAATTTAGCATCACCATGACATAAGTTCATATCTGTCACTCTGATAGCTCGACAAGTCCAGAAAACAATGAAAGTATATGTAGAAAATAAATAAGCATAAAACAATAGAGGTATAGAAAATACAAATGGCCTGGGCTACAGTCACTAAATGTATACAGTACCGCAAGGTTATGTTCCTACGTGTTAGAGAGAGAAAGAATATTTTACTCCAAATATGGCGGCCTAACTAGTTACATTTTAGTTACTTTACATTTTTCCCTAAAAAATTTGAGCGGTAATATTGAAATGTCAAAACGCAGGATTTTACGAGGGGATTTTATTAATTTCTGCATCGATAATTATTAAAAAGTATTTAAATAAGAAAACGTAAAATATAATAAATGAAAAATGTATATGAATAATTATTTATAAGGAATAATTTACTATGATAATTATTATTATAGTAAATAAAAAAATTATAACTTCGTTGTATTTCTCTTCATTTGCTGGATCTGATGCAAACCGGTTTGGCAAAAATATGATACCTACCACTCATAATTTAACCCTTAGTCTACATACTTCTTCAACCAAACATGTTATACATAGGGGATGTAGAATACCCCAATAGAGATAGTCGAAGTATAGCGATGAGGAATAATTTGTTATAATAATTTTTTATATAAATTTTTCATTTATAACATTTCACCTTTTCTTATTTAAATATTTTTTAATAATTATCGATGTAAAAATTAATATATCTCCCTCGTAAAAGCATTGTGGCATTCAGCGTTCTGACATTTGAATGACCCGCCAAAATTTTTACTCCAAATATGGCGGACGTTGCGGTATTGTATACATTTAGTGACTGTAGCCTGGGCCTGCTGTCTAATGAGTTTTCCAAATATAAGACTTTCTAATTTTGAAATTCATTCATGTGTATATAAATAAATATTATATTATTGGATTAATGAATTTCGCAATGTGACATGTACTAAATTGAAAATCACTTGTAAATTTTCTAATACATATTCTAACAAAGATGTTTTATCTGTTACTTGATCTGTCAGTGCAGCTGCCGTTATGGAAACAAGTTATTTACATTGTTCTCTAAATGGGAACAGTGAATAGTGAAGCTACTTTCGCTTTTACCTTGAAATATCTCTCTCCCCTCTCTCGTATTAATTATTATTGGGACATGGAAAATCCGATTTTTGATTGAAACGAATTTCTTCTGCAGGAACTACGACAGATCGAGTCTGGAATATGACACTTGTGACAGATTAGGTCAAAAAAGAGCCTGCACTACACAAAATAGTGCAGTGCTATGAAAATTATATTATATTTGTTGAAGTTTTTGAGAAATTGAATAGTGTCATATGCAAGGATTTTTAATTGCAAATATTTGATCTACACATTATAACAATAACTACATACTTAATGCGAAAAATATCTTCAAACATATCGACCAGCAATGAATCACTTTTATGTCCTCCTGAATAGCGTTATTGTGACAAAAGTACAGTTTCTAAATATGAACATTAGATCAAAGGACGACGGAAACTTCAGACTAACAAGGACTTTCAAAGATTGGAAAAACACTGGCCTTAGTGCCATTTGCCTGATTAAAATTAGTTTAGATGGTACAAAACAAGAGTGAAACGAATTGAATATTAATTGCAGCCTTCAATCTGAGAAACAAACGCCTACCAGGTTCTTCTCGTTAACTCATTTTATGGTTAGAGATTGGCAACAATTTTAATTTGCATATTTAATTTTGTTTTTATTGTTTTAATGAGAAACACTCCTGTTAATGTTTGAGCCTCCGGTCGTACATACATATGCACGTTCTGAACATACCGCCTAAATTTATTTATTATTTAGAAAAAAAAAGAAGAAAAAAAGAAGTAAACCGTATTAGGAATACATGAAGAACTTGAAGTGTTATCCACCACTGTCACTTTCTAGTCTCGCACTCGCATTTTAAAGCGAATCACACTATTCGCAGACAATGCGTAAATAAACGTGACCAGAAATTGTAAGTCTGATTTGATTCGTTTTCGGGAACGAAAATTGTTAAATTGGATAGAAAATAACCGAGATTGGATTGTTTATTAATACCAAAAAGGCATCATTATTTCAATTTAAACACTCACAGCGTGTCTCAATCTTTCTGTCCGAAAAGTTCCTATTTAAAATTGTCTTTACTCGGTAAACCGGAGTAACGAGGAATGAGCTCATTTTCAAAATAATTAATCTTTTCCTCGGTTTCCGGAAGTTGTTTGTTGAATAAAATTTACGAGGTTTCTTTGTTATCGAGGCCAAATTAACTGCTGGTTGGATAATAATACATTTCTAAATAGAGCGGTTTTTTTAGTCCGAACTAAAAAAAATATGTATATTTCGTCCGATTTACAAACAAGGGAATTGCATCCGACAAAAATATTGGCCAAGTTAGCCGAATAAGTTTCCAATTGAAGAGAATATTCTTATAGGTTGATTTTTGGATTGATTCGGATTTTTGACAGAAAATTGAGTTGAAAAAAGCGATTCCTTTATTTATTAATATTTCGAAATATCAAAAACAACAGAGATACCAAATTAATTTTTCAGAGTAATGTCGCAACTTTTTTATTTCTTTTTTTTGGGGTAATATGACGTTTTTAGTTTTTAAAACATCGGTAGACATGAGGAAGGAATTGACTGCGAATATAGGGAAGCCTGCCTCCAACAATTAGAGGCAAACCAATTTCGCTACTTCGCGCGGGGACGAACAATGGTTACGTCGCGCTGAACGACGTGTAGAAATGAATGGTGATAATTTCGAAGATATCACTTAAGTTAAATTAAGTTTAGTTTTATTTTTGCTAAAATATTTTAGTTTTTAATTTGAGATTTTAAAAACTTGTATTTTCGTTATTTTTGATATATGTATCAGGAAATGGTGATAACTGAAAACATATTTATCTTTTTAGCTTTATTTCCTCTTAAAAAAAAGAATCAACTTGAAACTCACCCTAGATACAGAATATCCTACAAATATGGGCGTATTGCCATATAATAAAAACTATAATTAAAAAATTTTTGAAAATTAGCACATCTATTAATCTTGACATGCCTTATTAATTGAAAATATTTTCAAAATGACGCTGCTAGTTGTTCTACCAGAAATAACTATGAACTCACTTATTTTAAATGGAGTACACTGTATAATATAAAAAATTTCAGTTTTCTAGAAAAAAAGTATAAACATGTTTTATAAATAATGAGTTTTTGAGATAATTAAAATTTTTCAAGACAAGTTACTATTAAAATAGTATGTTAATATTTCGCAAATGGCTAGATATTGTGCAATTAAATTTTGCACTGTTGTACAAAAAGCTTTCGTCAACTTAGATCAGTGAGTAAAATCATGCTTCTCATACAGCTTGTTCAAAAAATAATATAAAATTGTTTTTCAAAAATGGTAAAAAAATTTTTTAACAAATATTTATATAGTCGAACTTCGATAACTCGAACCATAACTTGCCACAAAAAACTTCGAGATATCAAAACTTCGAGTTATCGAAGTTTGACTGTATAGTATAACATCAAAATAAGTACTACTTTCAATTACATTTTCTATGTTTAAAACTAACCATTTTCATTTTATTTCAAAAAACATTTTTCAACGCTCAATATTAAATTGCTTTATTTTAAATTGCTTCCAGGGTGATTAAAATGGCTATACCAGTAGCCCAAAACAATCGAGAAGTCACGTTGAAAACGTCATTTAATTATTAAAATAATCGCGGCACTCGTAAACTACACAAACGAAGATTATCTCTCAATTTGTTTATTATTTGTGGTGAATATCCATAAACATTAAATAAAATATACATTTGAAACAATTCAAAATGCGGAAAAAGCGAAGACATCACCAAAAGTGCTTAAACGCAAATTTATAATGGATAATTTAGAGTAGTAATAATGAAACAATTTAAATTAAACATTTCCGGAAAAAAATAATTTTAACAGATTTTCAAATCTAAAGAAATTAATAATAAATAATCAAAATTGCTCCCCTGAACTTCTAAATTCTATTCGCTTCTTAGAATTTTAAAATAAAATGAAAATGGTTAGATTTCGGTACAGACAATTAAATCGAAAGGAGCAATTATTTTTGGTGCGATTTATTAGAAAAATAATGGGTTCCTATTTGAAAAAAATAAATATTTTTTTAACACTTTGCATGAGAACTTTAGAATACTTTTCTGAAATCACTCTATATGAAGAAAAATGATTTTACTCGTTGATTCAAATAAAATAAAGCATTTTATTCAACAATGCTACAGACATTACGAAATACCCCGTTATTTGCGAAATATTAGCAACTACTTTAATAGCTGCAACCGTCTTTTTTTGGAAAATTTGAAATCGCAATTAAATATCAAACATTAAACATAAAAAATGTTTATAATTTTCTGGAGAATTGAAACTTAATCTAATATACAGGGTGTTCCATTTAAAATGAGCGGCTTGACATCTACTTCCGGTATAACCGCTAGTTGTGCCATCTTGAGAATATTTTTTAATCATGGGAGCACATCAAGATTACTATATGTACCAACTTTGAAATTTTTTGCAATTATGATTCTTAATATACGGTGAGATAGCCGTATTTCTTTGACACTCTGTAGAGAGTTACGCTACAAATGAATTAAAGATCGAAAGAAAAACCCGTACGATTTTTGAATGTTAAAAAGGCCACAAAAAATCTGGGACGAATTTAAGTATTGTGACATTCAAGGTAACACGCTGTATGTTTTTTGGGTCGTCCGTCTATAGGTAGATGCGATCACCGATTCAGATCACTTTTTCATTACTACAACACGTGCATAGAACATTCGTTTTTTTGTAATTTAGTTTTAACAAAATAGAAAAAGAGGGCATACAAAAAATTTAAAGAACTTCTTTGCCACTTTGTAACAATGAATTTCGACCGTTTCTAAATTTTTTCGTTTCACTTGCAAAATTAAAAGGACAGCTTTTCCAGACTATAGACTATACGCTTCAATAAATACATATCATAAATAAATTATACACTTGTGGCAAATTGCACCATTCCATCTCGTTCGTACAAAAACTAGCAAAAAGTACTCACATGATTATTCGAGTACGTGTTCGGGATGATCAGGCCCTCGTTCGATTCCCATTTGTTGGCGATCCTTAGGGTCTCGGCCGTTTTTTCTTGCACCGATTTATTTTCATCCAACAGGGTCAATTCGTAGAACTCCTGGATGTCTGCAATAAAAAAGCGAAGCATGAGAAGAAAAAAAACCATCGAAAAGGGTCCATGTGTTGGCGGCGGATCTTCCTTACAAAAGGCAAAGCGCATTGCGTGACTTAATCCAATGAGGAGATCTCATGATTATGGATGAACTGCATCAATAAATCATTCGAACAAGAGTGATGAGAAATGTATGCACTGTTGTCACGTTTCTCTTTTCAATTCACCAAAAATAGAGATCCTCGAATTTGCTTAGAAAATATTCATTTAAAATGCTATAGGTATATTTCGTTACACTTCCGTATGACAGTCAATAAAGGTTATTTCCAATGTCTGCAAATGTCAACACAAACAGTTGAAACTTTAAATGAACAAAATGCACCCGAATTAAAGCCCCGTTATCTCTCAGAAAATGCAATTTTTCTTTATAGAACCCACAAGGAAAAGGCCAGGCCCCGAAAGCCCCCCCCGACCCCCAAGGATTTGATTGTCGACTGTTACGTGACGGTTTTACCTAAGATTCCCGATAATTTAGAGGACATCCAATTACCATACGTAAGAGAATTGGGCGTGAGAGATACAATAAAATTTTTAGCATCGCAATTTAATTGTTCCGATTACGAAAATAATTTAGTAGAATTTTGGTTTTTGGACATGATGGCGGATTGTATATGGCAAACGCAAGACGAATATCGATTTCCAATCCAATCGCAAAAATCAATATTAGAATGGTTTTTGTTCGTGATAAGATTGTTTGACCGACGTGACATGACCAGAGAGTTGTTGTTTGAAATTGTTGGTGAAGCTATGAAAATCGCCGAACAATATATCGATGCCGGGAGCCCAGGCGATCCAGTGCCCAACAAACTTTTCTCTTTAAACATTGAAAGTGCCTCAAGTTTAAGTTTCATTGATTCCCACAATGAAAGTTTGCCCGTGCTTAACAGGCCTGAGTCTAAACAATATTTGATTATCAATTCCATCGAACAGGGTTATCAGGTAACCAAAGAGCACATCTCATCCAATTTTTGTTAATTTGAACTAAAATTTTGAGGGACACAAATTTTCTAACCAACCGTTTCAATTCGATTGTTCATCGTTATCAGTTGACTCAGTATCGGATAACAATGAGACTCGACTTCAACCAGCCATGATAGATTCCACCAAAGAAAAGCAACAATCGATATCCATGTCGACTATCGATTTTTATAAAGCTGACATGTCTACTCCGCCACGTTTTAAGTCCTTGGAAACTTTCAACAATGACACATCTTCAGAAGTTGTTCTTAGCCATACTGACAGCAACGAACGCAACGGAATAGTCTCTTGGTAAGTAGTTGGCTGTTAAGATTGCAGGTTGAATTAAAAAATTTACATGAATGCTTTTGACTATAAAAAAATAAAACTAGTCAGTATATACAGGGTCGATTGTTTTTATTATAATAGAGTATATAGGATATTAATTAGGTAAACTTCAGGGCGTTGTCCCCTCGGTCAATTTTAACCCTTATGTAACACACTGGATCTAGATGACCTGGGCAAAAAGTTAAAACTAAATATATTGTTTTTAAACCAATAGAACGTTATGCACCATCTACTTAAAACACAGATCTTTACTACATTTCTAAATATGTAATTTGTATTACATATTTAAATTCCATATTTAAAAATAACAAAAACTTCCAAACTTCCATAAAAACGTATCATCGAACATGACTACTTTTTTACCATAAGTAATGACTGTTCAAATAAATATGTGAGCCATACAGGGTGTAAAAAAATTTAGGGGGTGATAGTACTACTTAAAATAAGAAGAAACCTTCATATAAACATAGGTCCAGAAATGCTTCGTTTCCGAGATACAGGATGTTAAAGTTTAAAAAAAGGACATTTCTTTATTTTTTAAATTCCAAACGGCTTAAGATTTTTTGACTAAATTTCGTATATGAGTTTAGCATATCGGTAGGCTTAATCCAATAAATTACCAGCTTTCAGCATTCACCAATGGCGGAGATATAAGTGTCCTTTTTTTTTCCTTTTTTTCCATACAAATTTAATAATACATTATATCCACATTTCCGCCACTAGTGAATGCTGAAAGAGTGGAGTGTTTTCGATGTATATCGGAAAAGACAGAAGATATAAGAAATCCTATAGAGTAAACTCGAACTCTTTTTTTTACAATGGCGAAAATGGATTGTAATCATCGCGGTTAGATTCAGAGCTATAGGGCCATCTATATTTTTTCTTAGCAGTTTAAAAAACGCTCATCTTCTCTTTTATTTATTCCAACAGATGTCTTAAAAAAAATGTTGTTCCCATTGAAAATCTAGATTTTAATTATTTTGATTCGTAATTACGAAATTGTCATATAAAGTTGCATTTTCCTAATTTTATTTTTATTTTTTAATTTTTTATTATTTAACTTTGTATATAACGCAATAATTTTACAATGTACTCCATGCTCATTAGCCGTGTTTGTTTCCACTCAATTTAAATCTTCATAAATTAAACAGAAAAATCTTGAGAAAATAACTGAAATATAATTTATAGACACCGTGTATAAATTCTGAAAGGAAACGACAAAAGTTAAAAAAATGACGTGACGAAATCTAGGGGTCCCATTTATTCTTGATTGATTATCTGATGATGATTTCGAAATACTTACAGTCGTAGTCATATAAATAGGATACTTTAAAAATGTGTGATTCTTTTTTAAACCAAACAACAGAAGTAAGTAAAAAATTGTTGAAAGGCTTTCGTGTCAAAGAAAACACCAAATGACACAGAGCACTTCTATTTCTGGGTTTTATCCCGTCTGTATCACTCAGCACTTAATTTTTCTTACGTTGGTGGATAAACAAATAAAACACTTTTCTAAATCGTTGTCGTAAACCATACATATTTGATTAAATTATTTAAAACTAAACATAGATTACTATTTATACCTATAATTCTACAAACCATATTAATTGCTAATGCTCTTTTACAAATGAGTAGAAAGAAACATTCTAACCCAGAGAAATAAACACTCATTATACTGATATGAAAATTAATAGCTCCTTAATTTCGGATGCTCGAAGATTAAGATGCTCTAGAATGTTAGTATGTACAGGATGAATTATTTTGACTGCCATCATAGAGCATACATGCAGTGCCAATTTATAACTCAAGTTCAGTAAATTAAATATCTCATCTTTTTTGGAAAAATTCTTGGACCCATTGAGTAGTAATTTAAATAAAATTTTAATACAAAAATAATATGTACAGTGTGTCCCAAATTCAAAATATGACGCCAACGATTTTTTTTTACAGACAACCTCACTTTTTATTCCTTGCCAACTACGAGACAGCAGTGATTAATAAACATTAAAAAAAAAGTAACAAAAAAATCAAATCTATTCAACTTAATTATTCCCCTTAATCAAATGCTCAAAATGCCAATTAACTGTGTATTTGGCAATATCCTGAACAAAAAAAAATTATTGCTATTGTTATTTGAAATTATTTTCAACAAAAACATATCGTCGGCTTAATCCTCATATCACATAAGTCCTAAAATTTTTGAAGTTCTTTGCTTTTGTGGGAAAGTGCATTTGGCGCTTCTTTAAAAGGCGGGCAAAATATCCATATTTTGTCAAAAAGTTGACTTATGTGATATGTAGATTAAGCCCACGATATGTAAACAAGTTTTTAAAATTTTAAAATTTAGATTTTATTTTATCTAATACATCAAAACTCAGATCTTTTGGAAAATCGTCCAATATGCCGCACTTATCTCAAAGGCATAAATTGAAATTTAATGATGCATGG
>JABRWK010000270.1:0-62170 GCA_013372445.1 Hypothenemus hampei | reverse complement strand
CTGAATACGATGCCGTCGAGAAAATTGGGGCATTCCATTTGAAATAAGCAAGTTATTGAGGTTTAAAGTTATGTAACTTCGAAAGCCTATTTCGGGGGTTGTGAAAAACTTTTCTTGAAATTCAAATACGTCAAAACGTAGCCTATTAAGTAGTCTTCGACCTCCAGAAAAACAATTCCGAAATTCGCAGCGGTTACGGCACAGCACCGGTTTCCGTGGGAGCCTGCAGCTGTCAAAAATTTTTAATTTTCCAAAATAACTCGGAAACGGTAGATTTTAGAGATAAAACATGTTTAATAAAACTTACTTAGAATTTGACAAGGAATCCAAAAATGCCAAAAAAAATGGGGACTTCCATTTAAAATAAGGAAGTTGACAGCTACTTCCGGTATAACCGGAAGTGCCACAAAGCTGAAAATATTTTCCAAAGGTAGATCTGGTCGATAAAGATTTATGTGATTTTTTTCAGATTTTTATAGTCCACAGTTTTCCAGATATTTCTAATGTTCCATCAACTAAAGACACCCTGTATATTAGATATTATAGGTAAATATTGAACTGAACAAAAATATAATAAATTGTATTTTAAAAATTAATTTGTCGGGATTTAACAAATTATTATAAAATAGTCAATACTAATATTTAATGTAATCCCAATCAGTTTCTGAAAATAGGACATGTCAATATACAGTGCATCAACAAAGTAAGCAACATCCCGAATATCGTCCTGGGTTGTTTTTCGAAAAACATTCAGAGAACCCATCAGTTATTTATTTGACTCGTGTGTGTATATTTTAAACTACTTTTTATTATACAGGGTTACCAAAAAATAACACTTTTGACGTTAACGAGAATTTTTCTAAGAATGAAATGTTTCAAAAAAATTAAAGAATTTTTAATAGCAATTTTACTGATTCATATAGAATTTGATATTCGATCTGAAACAAACTCAGAAATATTTTGAAAAAGTTTGATTTACGAGAAAAATAAGAAAATTATAATTTCATTAAACTTTAGTTTGATAGTATGTCTTGCTTTTCAGATAACTTCATAAAAAGGTCTAATAAGGTCAAGCGATCTGGGTGCTACGCTTGCGAATGTGCTGATTAAGAAAACTAAAATTCAAGAACACGCGCTCCAAATGGTAATAATATGAAGATGCTTCATCCTGCTGAAAAAAAAACTTGGTACTAACAAAGTTCCTAGAGTTAGAATTGGGACAAAATTGACGGAGAACCGGAACCAATTCGAACAGTAGATAGTCCAAGTACGTTTTGTCATTTAAATTTCAATAAAAAAGAAATGGACCCAAAATCCTATCTTTAACTATTTCAGCCCAAACATTTACTTTCGGGGTGATTGAGTTTCAGCTTCCAGCATCCAGAGAGGATTATTTTCAGCCCGATATTTGAAATTTTACCGGTTAACGGATCTATTTAAGCAAAAAGTAACTTAACCCGTAAATAAAATATTTTAACCGTTAAGTTGGTAAAATGTGTGAAAACGCTGCGCAAATTCCAAGCGTTAATCCAAACCTTCCTCCATTCATTTTTAGACTTTTTGTTTGGAACATTAATTGCAAAATAAAGATTATCATATCTCAAGCTATGAGAACGCTTAACTTTGCCTGTTCATCAACTTTTAATGGATCTGTTTTTTGGGTAGATTCCTTATGATCCAAAGTCATGGTACTTTTTAGCAATTCCACTCACAGCAGAACGGAGATTTGGATGAGTTGCATTTAATATTTCCTGACCTTGTATTATAGTCCCTTTTCTGTCGCCAAAACCAATCATTATAAGAATGTCAATTCGTTCATTTTCATTTAAACCCATTTTTATAAAATTCTCATTAAACTGTCACTTTTAATAGTAATATTGCTTTTAAAATGAGCAATTCACATGAGTAAACAACAGCAACAAAATACGGATGTTACAAATTAGGATTGCCAATGTGCAAAATGAATTTGTTAGTCATTTAGAACATTATCAGATAGTTAATGGACATCGATGTTAACATTTAATTGGACAAAATTTAGTGAAATTATAAGTTTTTGATTTTTATCGTAAATCAAACTTTTTCAACATTTCGGAAGAACTTGTTTGAGATATTCCCATCAAACTCTATATCGCTGAAATTGCAAATAAAATTACTTTTAATTAAAAAAATATATACCGAGTAGTCCGTTAAAAAAATGTTCGATGATGTCAAGTCTTTTTTTCCAAAAACAGAAAAAATATGTATAGTACGCAGGATGAAGTATTCGGGATAACCCTTAGTTTATTGACACACTGTATGTATTTCTAAATTTGAATACATTTTGATTTATTTGATTGTTAACAAATGTTTTCAATTGAACTCAAGTCTGGGGACTGTGAAGACCAAACTAAAATATTGATGGTCTGAGTTCGTAACCAAATTAAGATAAACTCGGACTCATGTTTTGATCGTTATCATGTTACAAAATGCTCTTTAGGGGCATTATTGTATCAATATATGGAAGCCATTTATTATTTGATAGGAGTACATCTTTATACATAAAACATGTTCAATATAATAAAGGGGACTCCAACCAAAGTCCGAGAAACAGCTCCGTACTATAGTGGAGCCACTGTAGGTGAAATCAATGAGCTTTTTGTTCAGTCTTGACCCTGTAGGAGATCTAACATAAAAGTGTCCATCACTTCTAAAAAAAATAAATTTAGATTCTTCACTAAAGACGACTCGTTACCTTTGTTCTCTTTTGTGGTATAATGAATGTTTTCCTGGCCAAAAGTGGAAATCGGGGCATCACATTTTTTTTAGAGGACTGGCTTTTTTCCGGTCTCTTACCAAACAAGCCACAATTCACTAATCTTTTTTTTTCTGTTCTTCTTCTTATGGTTCTTGAATTAATTTTAGCAACTGTCACATCCTCAAAATTCGTTATAATTTTCGTGGACGATAAATATATGTTTTTCTTTGACATCCGAATTATACATCTATGGTATTTTTCTAGTTTTCTAGATGCGTTTGCAATTTTTTTAGCGATACCATTTGCCAAAATTGTTCGCAAATTTTCGATAATGCAGGAATTAATTTATGTAGACGCAAACTCTTGGCAAGGTTCACTAAACAATTGAACCTTGCCAAGAGTTTGCAGAAATAGGATTTGAATTCATATTGAGGAACGAATTAGTTGCTCTATTCGTGTCTAATGTAAAAAATCTAAAAAAACTTGCACAGACTTTTAAGTGATTAGAAAGAAAATTAAAAAACAATAATAATATAATCAACATTTAATAAACCTCCAACAATTGTACTAACCTAGCTTCAAATTTTAAATTTTTTAAAAAATTGCTATAATTATGATCAATGCAGTATGTACATGGTATCTATTTACCATATTAATAGATGTTGTGCCGGACATGGTATTAGGAATGCACGATAGTTGTTTCTAAGGGAATTAGAATCTTACGTTTGAAATAGGGTTCATGTTACCAACAAATTGAGTTACTCTGTTGTACAGGAATGGATAGAGGTTCAAATTATGTAAATACAAGTTACACTCAAATCAAAAACACTCTTAATGGACTAATTAGATATCATTGTTTATTTATTTAGTTATGATAAAATAAATTTTAAATAAAATTTTCGCATCTTTTTGGCCACTTTCTTCGATGTCTTTCAATTAGAGTTTGTCTAATTACCATAAATTATTGCTACGAGAAATGTTAACAAATGTCAAATCGAAAAAAAAACAATAACCTTGGCCATATTGAAGGCGTTAATCTGTCAGTTGGTCGCTAAGATATCGATTAATCTTATTCAAATTCGCGTTAACGAATAAATTTGATCAGGACTGTGGGGGCCTACATCGAAATTGTAAATTTTCTAGTTGGCCGCAGGCTGTCAATCCTAAAACCAATGCCCCGAGCGGCCCTGTTAAACGGTTCTAACGTGACCGCAAGCTATAACTCAAATGAATATTTCACTTAGAAATTTTGAAATGTTTCTATTTCTAATGACAAAGGTCTCCATTCGTTCTTCCCCTCTTTTGAATATTTATCGCATCTGCAGCAACATATTATATCAACTTTTCACGGCGCTTCATGATAACTAAATCCCCTTCAAAACGAGACGCGCGAAAAAAAAATAAATAAATGTAAAATCCAATTTTCGCATTCGAATCAACGTTTTCCTCTTAACTCACAACATGGAATATGACTGGCAATATAGCTGGCAAAAATATATCGATATATCGTCAAACAAGTATCGATAATTTACATCGATATATGAATAAATTTTTGATTGTTTTTTTATTATTTTCAGTATAAACGAATCTCGTAATTGGTTCTGAGAAATGTTAAATTTCAAATAGCCACTAGGCAAGAAACCTAAAAAGACAAATTAGAGAATATCAGAAACTGTTTTATGGAATTTCAAAAAATTCTTTTATAAACATTAGCGGCAATTTTGGGTTCTCAATTGAAGAATCTACACTTTCATAGCACAGGTTCAATCATAAGAACTGAAAGCTCGAAGGAAGACTCTTCTTGTTTCGATAGAACCGAAGAAGCATTCAAAGAAAAATTTGACATATAGGCATATTACAAGTAAAGTACGGTTGGGTTCCCAGATGCTGATGGTATAGGGAATACTTGGTATTTATTTGAAAAAAGTAGGATTGGTAGAGAGTGTGAAGTGTTGGTACGGTGGAAAGGATGACAATGCGGAACACACAATATTCTGATACACAAGACGAGAAAGAGAGAGAAGGCCCCGTAGCGTTGGTCGAAAAGACTATCGCTCGATTTCTGGTACTCTAACCCGGCAAAGAAAATGTAGAAAGCGAAGAGCTAAACAAGGAACCGGAAAATGATTGAGCCTCCGCAATCCTGAAGTAATCCTTAATAGGTAGTTTCGAAATTGTAATTGGAGACAAATTAATTCTGGAAGAATTCCAGGAGGAACGAAATATTTTAATGTGAACTATTGTATATCTGAGTACCACACTCCGGAGACTGACTTCCCAGTTCCACTAACGACCTCGGGGTCAGTGCGTACATGCATTTTTCTCCGTGAAAAAGTCAGGTAAGGAAATAATGTAAAAAAATAGTACATACCACAAAAAAAAAGTCATTATCATCAACCAATGAAAAACAAATTGTTATCTTGTAATTCCCGATAGATATCAAAAAAGGGGCCGTTGCTTTTATGAGCTGAAATGAAAACTGTTTATCTATGCCTATATTCCTTGGTGTTGAAAGACGAAGTTTTCTAAGGCAGAAGCAACAGCAGGAACAAAAAAATTTAATTGTTTAACGGAAAAACGATTATCAGAGTTAATATTTTTAAGTTTTCTTCCGGGAAATCTTAATTTAAGATAATTTTCTTTGTAATTTTGTATTATACTTTTCTTTACGGAATATTCATGTTGTCAAGGGACCGAGGCCAGAATTCTTCGGATTCTTTCATCTACATATTTTGCTTTTTAAATTTATATTTTTTTATTTTACAATATTCGATTTTGTCACAAAAAATATATACAGTGTGACTCATTTAAAACCGAACCACCCTTGTAAAGTCTTTATTTACCGTCCGATTTTGATAATTTTTTTTTAAATTGTAGGGCATTAAAAACTCTATCTTAAGGTAAATGTTCGTCGCGCTCGTTTCAGATCCAAGGCCTACTTTGCCTCTTTTTCACGCTGAAATTTTAAGAAAACACTTTAGGGATTTTTTTTCTTAATTTGACTACGGGGTCGTCTTCAGAATAATTTCAAGTAGTTCTACCCCAAATTTCGTTAAAAATTATTTGTTTTTAAAAAAGTTACAGGGCAACGAAGTATGCTCAATTTAAAGAGGAATAAACCTGTAAAATCTTTATTTGCAATCCGATTTTGATAATTTTTTTTTAATTTGTAGAGTGTCTAGAACTCTATGTTGTCACAAATTCTCAAGAAAAAATTAAAATTAAAATTAAAAAAAGGAAAGAAAAAAAAATAAAAAATTAAAATTTCTCCAATCCGAATCTGCTGTTCCTCATATTTGGATTTAAGGAATTTTAATTTTTTAATTTTAATTTTTATTTTCTCTTGAAAATTTGTCACAAGATAATTTTAGACGATCTACAAATTAAAAAAAAAAATATCAAAATCGGACTGTAAATAAAAATTTTACAGGAGTAATTCGGTTTTAAATGAGCCACACTGTATGTATATCTATCTGTTCTTGTTATATATGTATATGTCGCTATATATGGATGGTTCAGAAGTCAATCAGTTTAAATCAGTAACACAAAGTAAATAACAAAGGCAATTAAATTATCCATTTAATTTTGCGAATATTAACTGGATATAAAAAAATAGCTATTTTCATTTTAATTTCCAGAAGGAAATTTTTTATTAAAGATTAAATACTGACAACCAAAAAATAAAAAATTAAAATGAAAATAATAAATTAACCATAAATACCATTGTAAGAAAATGTTGACTGATGTTGATTGACTTCTTCTGACTCCCCCATATGTAAGTCATATTTTTTAAATAAAATTTTACGGTAAATATCGATATTTTTTGTTCTCTATCCCTAAACTCTATTCGACATGTCAAATGGTATGATATATCGATATAATGTTCATAGTGGAACCAAAAAAAACGTTATAAATTTTGTATGCTCACATCTTCGTATTAATATATTTTTAAATAATGATTATAACACTGAAAAGCCTAATATTTATTGAAAATATAAGGCACTTTTGCTTTAAAAAGATGGTACTATCTCAAAAGTTATGCGTCATAACATGAAGGCATGCAAAAATTACGGTTTTTAAGAAATTTATTGTTTCGAAATATATAACCAAAAACAAAATTATCTCAATTATAAGGTTACAGATATAGTTCAATATACCCCTCATTTTCATTAGTTATCATTTGTAACCTTCTTTTCTAGCCTCCAATTGTAGAAGTTATTTGCCTCTGAAACAACTGGTTCCAGTATTCCATTATTTTTTGTTTTGTTTTATTAATATCTCAAATTCCTATTTTACTGGAGATTGCTTTTTCCAACTGATTCCAAATGAAGTAATCCATCGGATTCAAGTCTGGGCTGCAAGGTGGCTATAAATTGGATTCTGTAAAATCAAGCCAGTTCAGCTATAAACACCTTATTGTATATACCGCTCAATGCAATGGTGCTCCATCTTACATGAAACAATAATCTGATATCGTGTTTTCGATAGTGGGAAGCATTATAGTAAGGATATCTTCACAGTACGATTGAACATTTCATTTTATACTCTTTTCCACAAATATGAAAGTAGTTTTTCCCTTATTTGAAATTCCTGCGGAAACCATAACAGAATCATTAAAATGTACTCTTTTGCTTAATATTCTTTCAAGTCGGAAATATTTCTTTACACAAACACTGACGTAAATTCTATCACTCTGACTATTTGTAGGGGCTTTTATGATAAATTTTTTTCATCAGTAAACCATATTTTTCGTATGTGTTCTCTGTTTGTAAATCTTGTCAGTAATCTTTTAGACCTCTTGTATCTTTTTTGTCAAACGGCAGCACTTAAACGTGTTACAATGCATCTTTTAAAAAATCTTCCGTCTCAAATCTAATGAACTGATTCTCATTATTGATGTGTGACTCATATCCGTATGCCGTAAAACTTGGCGTACACTTAAACTTGTGTTCGGAGCACCTACTGGACTACAAATTAATGCATGAACTTCTTCTATTCTTTCAAGAATACGTACTCTACGTGGTCTTTAACTTCCTTTTTTGCTATTAATGTCACGGTAAGTTCTAGGTTTAGCTATTAAACGCCGCATCAACGAACCCTCCTGTAGGTAATTGTTCACAATCTTTCGTGCAGATAAATTGTCATATTAAAATAAATGTTTAATGAATATCTTATCACCTTAGCATAGGTGAACCATTTTTCTCTCGAAAACTAAAAGATTCCGTTAAAATGACAAATGACAGCTAACCCGTGAGGTTGATTGGAAACAGAAAACATGGCCTATTAATTTTGATATCAACAAATGCGATGTTTAATAACTAAATTCAGAATTTACGGTAACATTTATCGCAAAGAAGAAAATGAAAAAATAATACCACTTTATTAATTAATCTAAATTTGGAAAATTTGGTAACAATGTCTAGCCAATTTTCTTGCAGTTGTTCTTTCTTTTTATTTAAGTCTAAAACTAATGTTAAAGTTAATATTTCGGATTTTAATTATTCGAGTTCTCTTGATTAAATTGTTTATTTGCATTGAGTTGCTTCCCTTTACGGTCGTATGGAAAGAAACAATTTTCCATTCGGTAATTGCTAGAGTACTTTACTATGTTTACTGCCAATTCATATAGCTTTATGAATATCATAAAAATCTTTAT
Organism: Hypothenemus hampei; assembly: GCA_013372445.1. Taxonomy (NCBI): domain Eukaryota; kingdom Metazoa; phylum Arthropoda; class Insecta; order Coleoptera; family Curculionidae; genus Hypothenemus; species Hypothenemus hampei. The sequence continues at coordinate 53,780 of JABRWK010000270.1, read as the reverse complement.
CAATCTAATCAAATGCTTCTAGAGAAAGACAATGCCTAAGGTCGTAAAGTCATATTTCATAAAGGAAATCCTTCAGGGCTTAGGCAAGACTGATCCCACTTGATTCGTCGACATTTTACAGTTTCCGATAAAAGCAGAAAACAGAGAAAATATTTAATTAGTTTAAATGAAATTATGAAATCTTTGCTTGTCCTATTATTACGTACAATTATTAAAATAATTTTATTATATACAAATCCTTTATTATAAAATTTGAATTATTGGATATTTGAAATACCAGGAAACAATTATAAATTTATAAACGCATTAAATAAATCGAATTTACATTAAACAACTCTATTTTAATGGAGAATAATAATAATAATAATTAATAATAAAAATATACGAGGAAAAATCCTGCGTAGTTAAAATTACAATGTAAATGTCCGACGCATGCCGGGAATTTATAATTAAATCGCCGCCAATACCTGTCCGGTCCAATAATAGGGCCGCACCGAATCACCTCTCAGTCAAATTAATGGACATGACCGTGTTATCGAAAAGAAGAGAATTTAATTGAACGAACATATGACCTCCCAGCTTACAATCCAGGTCAAATTAACACTTTAGTCAACAAAGAGAAATGTAATTGTCAATGAAAGCAAAATGAGTCATTTTAACTATTAGTGTTTCGCTCAATTGCAAAACACAAATAAAAAAAAATCATTTATTTTTGTGTTAACAACAAACGATTATTTAAAGGAAAAACAGTGAGTGAATGTTAGAATTAATTATCCGCACAGCTCAATTGATTGACCATTAATTAAGTGACGATTTTTAAATAGAATTTACCCTTCTACGCCACTGACTTGATCAATCGAGGATTCGTTTTTTTTTTTCTAATTGGATATCACCTGGGTAAATGGTTTGGAACCATCAACGGTGAATAAATATTTCGTCACAATTACGCGACATACGACGCACACTTGATTAATTGTCCATCTCTTTTAAAATTGAACAACAGTTGGCATTAGATCATATTTACGACCGGAAAAAAAGAGAGTATTTCGTTACACAAGTTAAAAAACGCACTGTATAAGAACAGTAAACCGAGCATTTTCACAGTACGACGCCCGACGAGCCACTGTTGGAAATAATCTAGTCGCTCACTTAGTTGTCCATCCCTGTTCGCTCTTTCGCATTCGTCGGGATGCTGCGTGCGTTTTCCAAATACCATTCTCTCCCGTTCCCTCCAAAAGAAACGGGATATGCCAAAAAGGGAAGAATATTAATATCGAAAAAAATCAAATAGGTAACACCAACCTGGAATTAGTCAAGAAAACGTGACGTGCATGCACGGCTTTGATTAATTAGAGAGGTCCATGATGTTAAATTGGCCTTTTGCTTTATGACTAAAAGGGTCCCTTTAGAGGCTGAATGGGACTGTACATTAGCACTAAGGTAAAGGCAATTATTTATATCCCTTAACTGAGTTTATGAATCTTCTTACGTTGAGTCGGAAGTTTTTATGACTTGAACCATTTTGAAGATACGTAAAAAGAATCGCAAATATGAATGAAATCGATATAGGATTAAGTTAAGAACAAGAAATAATCATATAGGTATGGATGAGATGAAAGGTTTGTTCCAATAGAACAGCAGAATTGTTCTAGAACTAGTCCTGCAATAATACTCAGTTATACTTATTGTGATTTTTAAATCATGCAATGACTGGTTACCGTAATTTTTTAATACATAGTACAAATTCATCATACCTGGTGGTAAAGAAACAAGAAAGAGATCCATTTAAGTGATGATTAAAAAACCAAAAACCCTCGGAATTATCCATAACCAACAAGATCCAAAACATTATTCAAAAATTACGGTAGAAAGTGTCCCAATAACTTTGTCCAGCTGATATATTATCGTTACATCAAATAATAAGTGAAAATCGTACTAATAAAAGTTGTAGAGTATGGGAAAGATATGTAATATGATATTAATGTTTTTTTTTAACTAGAGACGTAAAGGAGATTTAGAGGTCAACTATGTTTTTTAATGGAGCATCCTATTTTGTTACTTTATTTCGAATATAAAAGTAGTGATTATATTGCTCTTGAAACTTACAATTTCCGAAATATTAAACCTTGAAAAATAATTACAACTTGTCGTTTTATATAAGGCGACTGCCAATCGTTACAGTCTGGATGTGAATAAAAAGTTACTATATTTTTCCATATCTTGTAACTTTTATTAATAAGAATTTTGTTTATTATTTAATATAATAATGATTGATATTCCAGATGGACAAAGTTGGTGGGACACTCTAAAGCTCATTATTAATGCAAAGCCAATTCTAGATCTGCGGCATTTAAGGTTAACGTCCGTTTGATTTTAGGGTTGGCTGAACCAGGTTGAGTTTAAGTTTCTTTTTCCTTTCTTAAAATCTTAAATTTCAATTAAATCGGTTTATTATATGTACAGAGTGTAGCGAGCATGCTCCTATGGTCAATATTTTCACAGCCAAATAAGTTACTTTTATAGGGTAAATGCACCAATTGTCGGCCACTTAAGAAAATGTGTTAATTGTCGGCCACCTGTACAATAATATATCTATATATACATATTTTATAGATATAAAATCATGGAGTTGTGTCAAAGTGGCCGACAATCGGGCAATGCCGAACTAAGGCACATTTACCGTATATGTATAGTAATTTTTAGTCCACGTATTTTAGGCGTATAAGTGCATACACGAAAAATATATATGCTGTGTAGCTATAGTATATCAGATTTACAAAAAATCGCTTATAGATACATATTTGTAAGCGCTGTATATTTTTCGCTTATATTCAGCAGAACTGTTAAATGAATCTGTTTTGTTATAAGGTTTATCAAACTACAGGTTCTTATTTTTGAGTTAATTAAAAAAATCAAAAGCAACCTTTATTAAATGAATTTACAGTAAAAAGCAAGGTGACTGAGGAAAATAAATAGATTATTCGTTTAATAAATGCAGCTTTTAATTATCTTGAAAACAAAAACTACTCGGTTTTTTATTTATTGCTATAAAACGAATAGGAATTTCGTAAAATTATTATAAATTTAAATAAAGTGCCTTCGGCACTCTTTAAATGTCCAAAAATGTATCAAGTATTCCATTTAAAAAAATAAAGTTGGCTATCGTTATGGTTTTCTGACAAACCCTGTATGCACAAAAATATTTTGAGTGTATGCGATTATATGTCTAAAATATGTATACTAAAACTCATATTTCTTGTAATCTATTTGGTTTGGGAGATATTGACCGCCGAAACATCTTGTATATATGATGTTTCTATGACATCTAATGATGACATGGGGCAACAGTCAAGAAATTATGCGCCGTCGCAACCTTATCAGGTTTGTAGAACGGGCCGGCTCTTTTTCGAGCTTACACACTGAAGCAAATGAATCTTATACGTACATGGGAGTACATAATGTTTTTTTTTCAAATTAAACAAATTTTTCTCTCAAACTGTACAGTAATTCCGCGTAGGTATATTATTTTTTGGAATGAATAAAAAATATGAGTTAAGTGATTTTGGAAAATATTTATAATTCTTACGAAAAATCAGTGGATATAAACACTGAAAACACTAATAAAATAAATTATATTTCATTTATCATATGTTATTCATAAAAATAACTTTATATTTTATACCTACTTATTAATAAACAAACGGAATCTGACTCAACTTATTGATAATAGTAGTAACATAAAACAAAATCAGCATCAGATTGAAAAGAGCTTTAATTAAGTGATAGCTTCTCTAAACACGAATTAAAAAGATAGTTTTAATCAAACACTTTTCTATTGTTATTTCGAGTTCAAAATAATATTAAAGGCCTCTAACCTACTTAAAATCCTTATATGTATATAAATTAATTTATAAAAGAATCTCTACGTTGTAGTTAAAGATGGAAATGGATTCTGTTTACTAACAACCACTTTTCTATGCTGATGTGAAATGTAACCCTTAATTTTTCCCTCGTTAATTAAATTGGCAACGATACATTGAGTTTCATCGAGATCAACATCCTGATCCAAAAATTCCAAAGCAGTTTGCAATGCCTCCACTGGAATTTGATGTGTATTTAGTATTAAATAGACTTTTTTAAACAAATTCCTATAAGCAATAATTTTTAATTTATCCACGATCAAATAAATACCGCTTCCAATAAAGAAAGTTTCATGTTTTTCCATGATTTCATCAAACATTTTCAAGTTTCCTTGGCAAACGGCTTGGACCAGATCGGAAAATTCAAGAACGTCATATTTTTCCAGTACCGTTCTGCTTGGTATGTAGCCAAGAAGCATCTTGACTGGCACGAGATAAATTAAAATCAGTCTTTTGTTTTTTCTAGAGAGTCTGTGGCAATTTTCAAAGGCGTAACTTAAATATTTATCGGCCGCTTTGTAATCACTGTCAAACATAGCTTTCCGGCCAACAAAGTATCGATAAGTAATTTGTTGACTTAACGAGAAACTTTCCTTAAAGGGACTACTTTCAATCGCCCTGATTAACGGTTTGCATAAATGCAACTTGTTTATTCTAAAATAGACTTTGAAGAGCTGATTGACCAAGCCCATCATTCCTCTACGTTTTGTATCTCTATCATCGGCCCTATTATCTGCAGCACAAATTCTGAAACACACCATTAAACTTTCGGCAGCCTTTTCCAAATACTCGCCAGGTTTCTCACTGACACCGACTCTTTGTTGCTCAGCTTGTTGAGCGATTAACCTTAAATCTGAACACAAAGTGTACATCAGTGGTAGAGACCAATTTTCATCCTTTTGCGATTGAAGAATTTTCGTAAATGCTTGCAGTAGATTGCTTTGTAATTGGTAAGCATTCAAAAAGTCTTCCACACTGATAGCGTATAAGCATTTTAAATGGTAAATGACCAGCTCGTCAATAGGAGCCGGCAGGAACTTTGTTACTATATTATCTGGATCTTCAATTTGATAGTTTTTAAATTTGGCATGATCGTGTCGAATAGACAAGAATATGGATAACGTCTGACCGTTGTGGGACCTCCAAGATCTATCCAGAATTTGTAAGTAATTGGTCAAATTCATAAATGCCATTTTTTAACTAGAAATCATAATTTAGACAATATATTTTTGCGAACAATTTTACGTCTTACCTAGTTACACTTAAAAATACTTAATTTAAACAGAACATGTATGGAAAACAGTACTCTTGTTAATAATAATATTTGTATTCTTTTAACAACATAACCTTAGTTGTTTAACGAACGCACTGCCATTGATGCTGATGACATCTGTATTCAAAACAAGGAACCATTCATATTACAATTTACGTTCGATATTTAAAAAACCGTTCGTACGTACAATGTAAGAGCAGCTCTATAATTAAAAGCTATAAGCTTCGGTTAATAAACTCGATTCTTCTTTAAACACTGGCTTTAAATTAAATAAGTTTAAAATTTATTAGAATTATATGAAGTGCTGACATCGAACGGTCAAAATAAGAACTATGAGACCTAAGCACACAGGCTTCACTTCTATATGAAGCCGAAAGATGACGCCACCGAAAGCAACCAAGTTTGATTTTTTTATATCCATGAATTTTCCTTAAACTGACAATGGGGGCCAATTCGAAACTGAATAAAACAATAGTTTCATAAAATCTGTCTCGTAAGTTCAACAACTTATGATGCAATGTGTAAAGCGGGTTGTAAGTGATTGATTTCTGCCTTAAAATTCGATTCGTTCGGGTCACTTGTCACTTTGGCCGGTTATTAACCTAGCTGAGAGAAAGAAAAAATTACCATTATACACGTTCTTATTTATTCAAGACAGATAAAAAACTAATGACGATATTTTAGATGTTATGTGATTGTGACATTCAAAGTCCAAAAATACGAAAAGTCTTGCATTTTTGAAAATAAAAAGACGTTAAAGGTCAATAGAAACAAAGTTTTAAAGGCAAATAAAAATTAAAAATATATATCCCCACTGAAAGCGCTCTACGCTCGTTATTTGTTAATAAAATTAAATAAATTTGTAATATATTTTACGCCTTAAATTAATCTGAAAAAAATGACGAGTGAAATTTTACCGTTTTTTGAATTGTTAGGAAGAAAAGACAACAGGAAGATGAACTGACTATGAAGTTTTTATATAATAATTGCGTACATATGAACCACTGAATATGTCCATTTGTTTTTCTATGGACATATTTCCTTTTTGCAATTAGTGATTCATGTCTTGGGACGAAAGTGACCGAGCTCCTCTCGTGCGCAAACTACTCTATACTATACAAAATCACTTACGAACCGCAGTATGGAATATACTATTAAGTATTTCCTCACCAATCCATGTTCTGTCTTACCTGAAAACAAATAAAAGTTACCGTTAGTATACTTATACAAAAAATAAAATAAAAAAAGGATAATCCTAATAAAAATTATATATTATTGTTACGTAATAGATATTCCTTAAAATTCACTAAACGGGTTATGCGATTGTCCTTCAAAATTGACCATTTATAAATCTGAAACTCGCAAATCCAACTTTCAGATTTTCAATATTCGCGTTCCCAGCAACGGCTTAGAAAAAGAAACATGAAATTCCACCTAATATTTACGGTAAGCGTTTCAAATTTGATGCTAATCTATTCAAGAACCAGTTAATTTTTGGTTTGGAAAATACCAATGCCATTGTCAAATTTGTACTTAAAAAAATACATCTTCTCTGTTTGTACTGCCTTTTTTAGCTTTGTTTCATTGGATGGTCAAATGCATCTGAAAATTCAACAGGAACTGAAATTACAGCATCAACAGCAACTACCACCACCAAGACCACTACTACTACTACTACTACTGCAAGCCCACTTGCAAATACCGCAATTGAAACGTATTCGCTTAACTCGTACAGCCACGAAAATCCATTAATTATACGTTCAAGAACCCATCATATTGCGGACAATCCTATTTCGAAAATTGTGAGGAAAAATCAAGGATACCCATTACCCTTACCTTATTTATCATATTCAAGTGATCCGCTACAAATTTTGCCCTATTACAGTTCGAATTTTGACGTTTTCAATAATTTCGGATCATTTTCTTCTTATTTGCCGCAACAGGATGGATTCTATGACTTCAATATTCCAGTTTTCCAATCTAGCAGTTCTCAGTGTAAGAATTTTAAACAAACTACTGTGATGTTCGTTAAAAAAAGCTTGCTTAATTACAGATCCATATACAAGTGAAATATTCCAATTAGCCCCAGTAGGATCAGAATTTTCATCGGTATGTGTTTAGGGAATTTTTGTAGGAAAATTAATTAATCCATCGAAATTTCCCTAAAGCCACCTGTTGCCCAGTTGCCGACCATAACTCTTCCAAGCGAACATCATCCGTCTTCGAGTTTCAATTATGTTATTGAAAGCGTAAGAATAGAGGTCGTTAAGGATTTTTTTATCATATTGCTTTCAGGTGCCGGAAGTGTCAAGTTTCTTACGCGATTCCAGCCAACGGACACAGAATAGTAATGGAGGTTCTTCTACTGAACAACCCCAAACATCTAAGGATAATGTCTCTTTAGAAGTTAGGTCAAATTCAGAGGACGACAATACTAAACTTACTACGCAGGTAGACGATATTGAAACCACCACACAATATCCACAAGCAATCATTGAGAATAACGTTCTTTAGTAAGTAAGTGTTTTGTAATTTGGAAGCACTTTTTAAGTGTTATTCTGCATTGAAATACCTTTGCTATGGTTATTTTTTAAATACATGAACATATGTAATTTTAGTTAGGTAGTTTTCCTTTTTGCTGTTGGTATTACTAAATTAGAGTCAGAAAAGTAAGTTATCAGCTTCTTTTCAGACGATGAGAAATTGGGCACGTTTCTTGGGAGTCGAGTGTCTAAAATTAATCTAAAAGTTTAATTTTGAAAGAAAATTCACACGGTTGATTAAGTAACAAAATCTAAATTAAGCGTGGAAATCGGGCAACGTTGCTATAAGCTTAAAATCAATGACGCTTTTGTGTAAACTGGGCTTTAATAATCAAAAGTCCAGTCTATTGTGAACGAAACAAAATGTAGTGGAACGTGATCGTTAAGCTCTTTTTCCTATCCGAAAGTAAAAAAGCACCGCTCTGATATTTTTTACAAAGTCTTCCTTATTAATTCTTCAGATTGTTGCACGATATTATTTTTTTAAGAGGGAAAATGAAATTCTCATATGAATTTTAAATAAGAAATCGGTTCGAAAATTTTGCGTAATAATGTGTGAAAGCGACAGTTTGAGATGAGCCCTGGGTCGATATAAAAGCGATCAGTGCACCATCATTTCGTATCAGTAGATCTTTCACTTTGAACCTCTTAATTTATATAAAAATAGTGCCATGATAGCCGTAAGTAGAAATAAAATTATTATGAAATCAAAATATAAATTAATCATTTAACAGAAACTCTTCGCCATTGTGGTTTTTGCCTCTGCCAGTCACGGTGGACTTTTAACTGGAGAACACTCATTAAGCCATGATTTGAGTCCTCCACCTTCTGGAGGTTTGCCATTCAGTTCGAGTTTTGCTGAAGCAGGATCAAGTGTCGCTGCAGGTCCAACTTTCGCTGCAGGTCCAAGTTTTGCTGCAGGTCCAAGTTTTGCTGCAGGTCCAAGTTTTGCTGCAGGTCCAAGTTTTGCTGCAGGACCAAGTTTTGGTCCCAGCCCCGCTTTCGCAGCAGGTCCAGCTTTTGGACCTTCTTCATCTTTTGCTTCAGCGAGTAGCTCTGCTTTCGCGGGTGCTCCAGCTTTCGCAGGAGGACCAGCACCTGGCGGTTCTTTGATTGGAGGGCCTGCGGTTTTCGCTCCAGCATCTGGTGCTTTTGTCGGGGGACCTGCCATCGCCAGCGGCAGTGCTTTGGTTGGAGGAGCCCCATTTGCAATTGGTGGTGGTGGTGGTGGGCTGATTAATGGGCCAGTAGGACAGGGAGATGGTGACATTGCAAACCATGGACCATTAAATGACGCTGGAACCACCTACGACCATCGTTACGAAAGAGTCCCGGTTTCACAACCCGTTCCTGTACCTGTGCAAGTAGATCGACCCTACCCAGTACCCGTTCCAGTGCCCAGGCATGTTGACGTGCCTCGTCCCGTTCGTGTTGAAGTTCCCACACCTGTGAGAGTAGAAGTGAATCGTCAAGTACCAGTTCCTGTTCCTCGTCAAGTACCAGTTCCAGTGAGAATACCGGTTTATCATAAAGTAATCACCCCAGTACACGTGAGAGTTCCCAAGCCTTACCCGGTCGTTGTAGCCAAGCCTTATGCAGTTCATGTACCTGTGAAGGTTGGAGTGAAGGTTCCTGTTCCTGTGGAAGTGCATTCATCAGGGCCACTAGGAGTGCATGCTCATGGCGGACATATTACTTTGAGCCACCAAGATGTAGGCGAACCTTGGTCCGGAGGATGGTAATCTTGATTATTTCCATTGTTACGCATGTTGAAAGGTCTAGTCTGATGTTTAATAGTTAAGTTTTGTTGTTGTTATTTCAAATAAATATTGGATTCCAGTTTTATGAAAATACGACCGTTATTAGGTAAAATCCTAGGTGTTGTAATATGTTTAATCAATGCAAATGGATGCAGATTTTATTTTTTTATTTTATTTTGAAACAGATGAAGAGTGGGTTATTAATTAAATTCGAGATGAGATTATATGTAAAAATTCGAAATGGAAAGTATATTAACATATAAATATGTACATACACGTGTTATATTTGTGAATGTTTTACTGTTTAGAATATGGGCTGTATGAAAAATTCCATCATAAAAATATGTTCATAATTTTTCAATATCTGACGAGAATTCAAATATTTTAAACGGATTTTTTTTCATATTAATACCTAATAGGTTTTTTCTCATAGAAAATTTATGTAAATTGAAACAGCGTCTGTGATTTGAACTAATTGTAAACGTTGAATTGAGGAAAATACCGATTCACTATTTTGACTGTGTACCTATTATATTTGGACTTACAAGAGGGACATTATTCTCCACATTTTTCCTTTATTGTAACGAACTAATAAGAGTCAATGATTAATAAAGATTAAAATTGTACACTAATAGTTTCCCAACCTATAATAAAATTATGTTGTAATTTATTGTTACTCAATTTATTGAATGGAAAGTGACGAAAACGACCTCCACTCTCTATGGAAAGATAAGTACAATAAAATGCATAGAGTCTATGCAACCGTCTGTTCGAACGGTTAAAATGACTGAATTTTTTTAAAAACATATATTTAGTTGAAATTAAGATTTATAATAACTATTAAAATAGTGAAGACTAAAAAAGGCCAAAATTAAAACTGAAAGAAAACCTGTCTCTTTAACATGAGTCTTTTTTTTGTTTTGATTATATTTTTTTAATGTTTGCTATTTAAATATTTTGTAAAAATCTTAATTTTAAATAAATACGAGTTTTTGAAAAATTTCAATCATTTTCTTCGTTTCACACAACGTTTTAATTAACGGCATTCGACGTTTCAAAGTGAAATACCTCGAAAACAGGGGGGATAGCGACTTTAACAAAGTGGATCTTTTGTATGAAGCAAAGGCTGAAAAACAAGAAATTGTAATCAGAAAGGACGCGTCTTGAAGCCCCTCGAAGTTATATCGTTTTTAATAGCTTCAAGCTATAGCAGCGCACAAGACCCTCTATGACCTACATCAAAACTGTGAAATAACTTCAATTTTGTTTCACCCAAAAAAATGTCAAACCATTTCATTTGAAATTAGTATTTGTTTAGCAGTTATTCAAAAAAAATGTTCACGTCCTGTATCTCGATTGAGGCAATTTTCATATAGTAGGTATAACAAATGTAACTGAATTGTTATCTTTTTGCAGTAAAAATATGTGTGTGAATTTTGAGCCATTTTATAGAGACAACCCTGTACTTTTTTCTGAAATTTCATTTTAGTTAACGGCAAATAAACAAATCAAGTTAAAAATCCCATTTTCATCGTTGGTAGCATAATTTTTTCGAGTTGTGGTTTTAAAATTCCATTTTTTGGATGATTCGTTCAATAATTTTGAGTTTTATTCAGCTAAATCACAACGCACTAACTATGCATATTAAGAATCATTTTCTTGAAATAGTATAATAAAATGGCTTGATGTAATCTTATACAACATGAAATGACATTTAGGCATCAACAATTAACATCTACAATAGTGATAACGTTGGCAAATCGTCGGTCTACAATAACAAGGTTCCAACTGCACACTTGACGCAAAATGAGATTTGAATATAGCTGACTTGTATCTGATTTTAATGTATCTGTATTTCCTTTTCAAAATTTTCATGAAGTAATTAATTAGAATGAACAATAATGAGAGAGCAAGAGGAGTCTCTACTCCATCAATATTAATTCGGCGCCCTACACTTTAACTATTATACGTAGTGATAAATTAACAAATAAATACAATAATGGTCTTCTCGTTGAATTGTCAACGTGGCAACCCTTCAAATGATGGTGTGGTGTTTACATGTAGCATTTTGTATTAATACGAGCAGATGCATTACCCATTTGTATTAAATAAATTTTATGGGGACAAAAATAATACAATACACGTACAGTCAAATTCGAACATTAAAAATTTATAAATATTTACAAACCTCTAATGTTCAACATAGAATAACAATGGCGAAACCAAACAAAAACATAGTTCAATGATGAAGCGACTGCTACTGTGACGAGAATGGGGATGCCAGGATACAAATATGTAATAGGGAAGTCATTGTGATTGAATGGGAAGAGGTTGATATATGACATATACATGGTGCCATGGAGACTTGAAGTAATATACTCTTGCTATACAGGGTGGCTCAAGCATTTGCAAACTATTGTTCAAAATACATTATTTTACATAAGCTCCTGCGCCATAGGATGTTCAGAAAAAATACAAAAAATACAGTTGTCATTCCAAAAATTCTAAAACACTTTCGTTTGCTATAATAAATAGTAACTTCCTATTTTTATAAATACGTATTTATCCGTAAAAATAAGTGTTACTTTCCATTAAATCTAACTCTTCTCGTTTTATTTTAACAAAACATTTTTTAATGCTCTATATTCGATTGTTTTATTGTCAATGACTTCTAGAATATATGATTTGGAGGGGAAAACAATCGAGTAACCATGTTGAAAATATCATTTCATGATTGACCAAATGTATCCCAGGTCCTGATTAATATTTTATTATATTCACTAGAAATAATAAACAAATTCAGATAATCTTCGTTTGTGTACTTCACGAGATACATGCTGCAAGAACACCAAATGTTACCATTCGACATCTGTTTGGTGATCACTTAATTTGATGGTTTGGTGACATTCATTGACCTCCAAGATCATCGGACTTCATGGTATGTAACTTTTTTGGAAGCCATCTTAGGAAAAATATATACGCCACTCGACCAGCTACAGTGGTGAAGTTGAAACAAAGATTTGAAGAGGAAATTCTGAAAGGAGATTTTCATAGAGGAATTGTAGTGTTATGAAAAATCTTCGGGTTCGATTCACACGAGATTAATACCAACTATTTGATACATTGCTTTCAAAAAAAATTAAGGAAATAAATTGGAAACAGGAAATGATACATTGGTGAAAGGTGGAAACATTTTGGTTCATCACACAGTGATTTAAAAAAATTGGACCTAGAACTGGCTCTGGAAAAGACCAAAGCAACTCTTTTTGTGAAGAAAAGAAACTAAATGACTTTGAGATAAATATAGATAGGAAAAGGTTAAGAACTCGAGAATCTACTATATTTGGGATCTTTATCTTCGATAAGGTTATGCTGTCAACTTAGTTCTTCTTGAAGATTCTACTTACATAAATCATTTTTGGTGGTTTTTCTAAACCACCATCTAAAATTTTTAAACTCTTTTGACAATTTCCAATACATATTTACCAGGTCCTCAATTAATAATTTTTAATTTTTTCATCAAAAAATCATCTTCAATTTTAGAGAATGGTAAAAAATTTGTTAATCAAAATATGCGGCATCACTGATTTTTCCCGCGTGGATGTCTTGCCGAAAAAAGTGTTTCTCGTTCAAGTTGATGCATTCATCAAGCCATTTCTCAACTTCTTCGTATTATTGAAGCGTGAAGTGGGAAAGCTCGTATGCCATTAATCAAACAAGTGTTAGTCGAAAGGAGCAAGCTCGGGTGAATAAAGCGGGTGCTGCAAGATTTCCCAACTAGTGGGAAAATCGCATCTTTGATCCATTTTACCGCCTATCTTGGTGCTGAAAAAACGTGTCTTCGAGATCATTCTGGTCGTTGTTTATCGATCACAGCATAGTACAAATTGATTATTTGTTGTGTGAAGCGAGTGATATTAACTGTTTGGCCCGATTAGAAGCTTACAGTATAATATAACTTCTGATCTCATCAAATGCAAAGTATTGTCAACTTTCCGAAGTAATTCGATTTTGAGGTCTATGTTGATGGTTGTCCTGGTGAATGATTTTTTACGTTTCGGGTTCTTGAAATATACCCATTTTTCATTTCCAGTTAGAAGGAACAAAATGTAAAAAAGACTTTTTCTTGAAATGAAGCATAAGAACATACACCTTTGTTCGCTTTTCAGCCTGTATTTCGTTCAGTTGATGTGGTATCCATTTTTCTGCTTTTTGGGTTTTTTCCATAACACGCGAACGATTGGAAATAGTTTGTCGATCAATATTTGATTTTTCTGCCAATTGCTGATGAGTTTGTGTAGCCTCTTTAACCAACAATGCTTGAAATTTGGAATCTTCCAATTTTTGGATTGACTTAGGCATTTTTTACTTATCAAATCGAAACTACCACTTTTTGTTTATGACAACGCACATAAACCTTTGCGTTGGGACATTGTCATCTTAAGTTTTTACAAATGTGTCATGGCTTTCATTCGAGCTTTCCTTTTGAATGACCAAGAAAAGCAGTATGGGCCGCAAATGCTGTTTATTTGACTCAATATTCGACGAAAAAAAATGTGCTCCAACCTCGTAAACCTTTAAACAACTGTAGTCTTTTAAGGCTACTATTATAGAAACAAAATGGTATATCAGTTAATACCTTGAATTACCCTTTATTTCCTATTTCCAACATTATGTTTTGAAAAAAAAGAATTATTAGCTTGCAGACCTGGTACATGTAGTAGCAACAGAATCATTTGAGGAAAAATTAAACAATTTTCGACAATAAAAAATTTTAAATTATGCAAAACACGGTATGCTGCTAGCCAAACAAAGGTTTATTCAGGTTTATTCATAGAATTTGTCTGTGCCAAGAATATGACTTTATGCAAAACGGTGCTTATCTTTTGTAATTTTTTGAATATATCTCCTTATACTCTGTATAGAACCATGGTAGCACCTTACCTTAGCTCAGAATGTTCCTATTGTATTGTATTGTATTGTATAGTATGTGCAGTAAGAAACATTTGTAATGTACAATAGTATAACTCTATGGCAATGTTATAGGTGTGATAAATAGAAACCAACCGATATTCGATGCTTGGTTGACATAGTTCTACAGCCACAACTTTCATTAATCTATCAAGGGATGTTTCAAAAGTAAACGGCATCCTATCAGGGAATGATTTTAGTCACAAACTTAATGAGAAACGTTCATATAAACATGGATTCGAAAACGCTTGGCTTGCGAGGAACAGGATGTAAGAATTAAAAAAAATCGCTTTTTCGAATATCTCTGGCGAAGAAAGAACTTAAACCAAATTTGGTACATTATGTTGTTTGGCCTATGACGTTTTTTAAACGATGAAAATAAGAGGCCTCAATAACTGCCAGTGGCGGAGTTATGAGTAATCGGAGTAATTAAATTTAAAAAGACACTAATACACTCAAACTTAAGATTAATTTTGTTGTCATTTTTAAATAGATCTTTTAGATTTCTAAAAAATTTGTCGCTTGGCTTCTATTTGTAACCATTTTCCAATAATGTGTATCCAAAAGTTTTAATATGGTCTAATTCAGATAACTTTTTGTTCACGCTACAAAATGTTGGCAATAGACTTCATAAAAATGCGAACTCGTAAGTGTAATGTGTTAAAGACGAAGAGAATGTATTCGCGTATGTCTTAACTCAACACTAATCTTTTGCGCCACTGCCGCTTAATTTGTTATTGGTTGACGGTGTCTCGGTTTTCGACTCAAACAACTGTAATTTTCCTAAAGCATTTCGTTAGCTTTTCCTTTTTATGTTTTAAAACCTTTCTCTCTTCATTAATAAACTTTTACTATAAAAATCTGTTATTTTGATAAACTAAAGTAGTATACTAATGGTTCATTATACTATATTATTAGTATAATGCTCAAAATTCTTAAACAGCCAATGTTCAGAGCTTGGAATGTGTTTGACGAAAAAGAAATGGAAAATAATGGTCCTTTGTGCAACTTTTCGGACTGTTACTCCAGAAATGTGGACGAATTCTATTCAGCACATAGAAAAAGAAATTCTGAAATGGTTAAATGGAAAGACGCTGTTTTATAGAGAAGAAATCGCACCCTTAATTATTAAAATTGATGACAACTCAAGTCTTTCAATTTCTGATAATTCTCTGAAGGATTCAAAATCACTTTATTTTTATTTTTTCTTTATTTGTTCTTTTGCAAAAATCGAAATAACACAGAATCTCATTTACCTCAAAATTTTAATTTTTTAATAATCTTTTCATTAAACTTTAATAAAAAGTGCTTTAATGCTATTTTTTAAATAATATTTTTTACTAAAACATATCAATACTCAAATTATTATAACATATTCAATACTAAGAGGTATTCATTTTTCCCCCTATCGTACATTAATTTTGCGAAAATATGGCATCAATGTTGACACAAAGCCTATGACGTGAATAAAAATTTACGTGAATTAAACTATATATGTTGTCATTAGAAGACGCCACATTGCTTTGAATACTTAGTAGGCCATGAAACAAAGATGACTAATCTAATTTGAATTTTAAGTATTAACTGGTTTAATACCCAAGGAACAGGTACTAGCAACCAAGTTAAAAATGTAAACCAGAAAAACGATTTTTTTGAATTTTCGTACCCTGTATCTCGAAAATAAAGTGTTCTCGGATTTACGCTTATATGAACTCTTTGCTTTATTTTTATGAGCACAAAAAGGATTCCAGAAAGGATGCTAATTACTTTTTTTTGTATATTTCTGATCTTCAACTTTCCACTTTGTATTCCACTTTGTATATGGAATAATACCTATGAACATATATTATTCAATCGGACAGGAAAAACTTAAACAGATTTCCGTATGAAAAATTTCCTTCACCATTTCAACTGGAAACCATTTGGGGCATTTGTTGCGAGAGAAAAATCACTCATCTCTGGGGTGAATTAAATTTTAAATTACTTCCAACAAGTTTTAATAGATTTTCACCACAGTGAATACCTGATTTGACCTTTTTTGTATGCGGTATTTAAATTTTTCTGAGCGAGTGGTATAGAAAAACAAAACTGAGACTCACCTAATAGCGCTTGAAAGAGACGAGACTTAAAAATTTTAATCACTCGCTCAATGGCCTGCCTCAAAGTTTGATCCTGAGGCCGGATTAGTTTCGAATGATAGTCTTCTAGAAGCTCCAATGCCCTGTGGGCCTCTGAAAAATAAATTTGATTGAATAGATTGAATACATGTGTGTACACTGTACATGTTATTGTTGTGCTGAATTAAACGAGTAGAAATATCAGCATTGAATTCGAATAGATGTTTCAGTTCACCCTCTTTTATTCTATTAACAAACCCCTCCCCCTCCCGGCTAAGAATGACTCAATATCAATAGCCCTTATTTTGTCATTTGCGTGTTGAACAACATCCGCTTACCTTGTTTCCTTACAGGCATTTCGAGGTAATCCTCGATTAGTCTAAAACCGTATGAATCCAGTTCAGTGGATTAATATAATAAATGTATTAACAGTTGCCTATCAAACACTTTACGCGTTCGATCGCTAGGAAATTAGTTTTTTCACCGTTCAAACATCCAGACGTGTGCGGAAAAACGACGAAACGATGTCGCGATTGGTGTCCTAAATAACCCGTGAAACAAGAAACTTTTCTGGTGACAGTCGTCGTCGTCGTCGATGCTGCTGCTGCTGCCGCCGCCGATCTGGATACGTCAAACTGCAGCCTGCGGACGTACACTGTATGTGGGACACGGAACAAATTGGCAACGGTGCGGCAAGCGTCGTGACGTTACGACGTCGGCGTCACGATGCCTAACGAATTCACTCGAGCGCCATCTTAAAGGATTGCCAGAAAAAAATGTTGAAGATTGAAGTATTAACCCAAAGATGTTAACCAATGTTATTAACTAATGTTAACCCAGCGCCATCTCATGGATAACTTACAGAAAAATGAGCTAGCGATAACAATTCCATCTATAGACGGATTAACTAACATTTAATCAGTAATTAAAGGGTCAGTTACTACGTAAGAGTTGTCACAAACATTTTAAATCATTTGAATGTTAATATTTAAACAAAAAATAAGATTTCCCAGCAGGGTGTATCAATAATTAGGTACGTACTACATATGTGTGTCACGGGCGTACGAGGAATCTCGACAACGTCTACATTTGGTAATTCTGCGAAAAATCAATTTTAAATTTCAAACATACCTGTGCCCTAATAAAAATCGCTTAAATAATAAAATACGCCAACAAAATGTCCTGAGCATCGATTGCACAACTAGGAATAATCGGGTAAAAATCAAATAGTTTAATCGATCGATTTTAACTTCAATTACATATCGAGGGAGAAAAATTCATCATTCTGACAAAGGATAGTTTAGGCATAGGCTGTGATGATGCATTTTTCTTTCAAACTACGTCTATTGCTTTTTATAGAAACATTGAAAATTCATTTTTTCTGTCAATAACAAATGCAAAACGAATAAAAAATGGATCACATTTTGACAATTAAACAATACTTTGTTTAATATTTATGACAGTTATAAGCTCATATTTAAAAACAGCCTCTGTCAATAACAGTGCCATTTGCGTTCAATCGTCATGAATGAAATTAAACTTATTAAGAAATAAAATACATGTATCCGTACGTCACCGTATAAAATGTTTGGGAATACACGAATACACGTGTCACGATTATACGTGTATTATAAGGCACGTATTTGACCGAAAGTGGTGAAAAACTTTCCCGTTATTAGGAAAAGGGAAACCTTCAGAGAATCTCAAAGTTACGTTACACCTAAACCTTGATTAATTATTTAGCTATGAACTCTAAACACAAAAGGGTGTTGATGCTTTCTATTCGAAAATCTTGGCCTATATTTCCGGCCTGCTTTTATTGAGTTCCTATTTGTAAACCGATAATGAAATGAATATCCGCTAACTCATGGTTAGAAAACATAAATGACATTTTGATAAAACAAAGATGACTATGAGAAACACATTACATAAAATTACACTTTTTGCAATCGCAATTATCATTTGACACGAAAAAACGAATATATTTCATCTTTTGTTTTTTTGTTTTCATGGTACACTACCGTTAATGTTTCAAAGATTGTTATTATTATTGTAGTTGCTTTAACATGTATAAAAAAGATTTAGATGGCTTTGGCTGAAAATGGTGCATTCCATCGACCTGAGATAATGAGATATGAGTACTCTTTCTACGGTGATGACGTTCCACCCCAAATAAAGTCTGGTTATTTTTTCCCACTCGTGTTCCAGTAGATACATTCTTAGTAACGTAAAAATTAACCTTTTATGTTTACCTGGTCAGTCAATAAAGACTAAATCTGTTTGCAGATCATGAGTTCTTTATCTGAAACGATTTGGGCAAAATTAATTATATTAAGTACAAAAATTGTGATCAAATTTTGACGATTTTTGGTCGAGTATAAATCGATCATAAATTGTCGCAGCACCGGTGAAAGTGCTATGATAATCAATGTCGGGCATCAATATGATATGGCACATAAAAAGGAATATCAAAAAATAATATATTGATATAACGGACAGTTCTTTGTCTCAAAGATAAGTCATAAGAAACATGATCTTTATATTGTTCCAACTCCATTTAAGGTGCCCTTACATTAAAGAACCTGAGCCGTCATAAGTTCAGTTGGGTCTACATTACTAAAATTTAAAATTAAAATTACTTACGAATATTTACGTTGAATGACATATTCAGCACATATTTTTATTAAATCTGGACGCGACTTAAATAAAAAAATAACAATGTTCCTGATTCAAGAACTGAATAAGAGAAAATTGTCAAAGATTATTGAAATTATTATTCAATACTGAAAAATCCTTTGTTTAACATGTTGGCAATTTTTCTAAAAACTAATCGCGCTTCAAATAAATTTTAAAATTTTCTAGTTCTTTTTGTTATACCTGGTATCGAACATATCTATTCTATTGTCCGATAATAATGTCATTGTCAGTCCAATGTAAACGTGGCTTTACAATTAATTAAATTATTGAAATTCTAATGGGGTATAATTTGTTAAACAATAGACAAGCTTCATTTTCAGATCATTTTATGTCTCCATGTATCTACTCATTATTGAAGTTTTAATTTTTTGCTTTTCAGTTAAATGAGCCGTCATGCTCATAAATAACTAAGCATTATGTTTCTTAATACTTTAGAATCGCTAGCATGTCGTAACTTATTCGTATTTTTACTGCTATTATTTGGTAAGAATGAACTTCAATTTTACTTAAATTAACCAGTTTTTACTTTTTTTGTTTACTTTTTTATGTAGTCGTATTAATAAACATATTCTAAAGAGAACATTGTTGAAGAGAGCCTTTCAGATGTTGATCAAAAAAAAATTAGTCACCATAGCAACCCAACCATAATAAGACAAAATTATTTCTTCCTGATAAAAATATGATACATTTTTTCACAAACAACATAATTAAAGAGTTGCAGGCATTTTGTGCGACCCTCTTGCCAATCTGTATATTGCATTAAATAAATAAGTAATTATATGCTTAGTATTTCAAGACAATATAAGATCTTAATGGGATCAAAACTTATATCATTCTTATTATATCTACATATGTATGTAGACATACATATGAAGGATATTTTAAAATTTCTAAATCAATTTATTCCTTTTATTTGGTTTATTTCTTTAGTTACTTATTAATACTAGATAGGTAATATACAAGGTAGGTATCCTATAAATGTTGCACCATATTTCGGGGTAATAATACATTGAAAAATAACGGTTTCCCATATAAACCAAATCCCATTAATGCTTCGTTAAGAAGATATAGGGTATATTGAACTTTTATTAAAAAATCCAATTTTTATTGACATCTTCAAAACCGTTTACGATATTTAACCCTTATATTACTAGCCGAGAATCCGGGCATCCCGGTTAATAACATACGTGGAGAAATTTGATTAGTAACATAAGGGTTAAATAAAATTTTGCCAGTTTTGATGGTTGATATAGACATATTTTTTTACATAAAAATTTTACTTTTACTTTCAATAGTGACTTGCTTACGGACATATCTCAGTATCTCTTTAAAGAAAAAAATAGTATGCCATTGCTTTTTCTCAAAATAAAAATTATTTTTGGAGTTTTTCTTTGATTGAGAAGAAAAATGCTTGACTCTTGTTCGTACGACGTGTCGTTTCCCAATAAAAAATAAAAACCATCTGCATGTCCGATATTTTATACTAATTTTTTGATAGAAAGGCACAATTACATTTCATGAATTTAATTGAAAATTGTGTTAAATAGCGAAAAAAGTTTACTATTCTTTGTTCTTCCAAATTGAATGAGAAAAATGATTTTTGAATTTTTGAGTAAAATGTTAACACCTCTTGAGGAAACATTATTGGAATATGGTTTACGTGGGAAACCACCATTATTTTCAAAATACTATCAGTAAAATGGTTAATTATAATTTGTTAATATTAAAATATTAATTTTAATTAATATTTTAATATTATAATATTTTTTATATTATTATTAATAATAATAATAATAAATTATTATTTATTATTATTATTTATTATTATTATTTATTTTTGTTAACACATTGACGTTCTTAAAATGAATAGTTTTCCAATTATATGCAATTAAATGTTGAAAGTGACAGGTGCAGATGTCTGCAAAACTGCAAATTGTTATCAAACCCAAAGGTATTTTCTAACTTTTTTTTGCCACAATACAGTAGAAGGTCCATATTTTAATATGCTTTCAAGCTTTGCTTCATANCAGTTAAAAACGCGATAAAAAGTATGCATAAATACTTCATAATGAAACGTAAATTATAATTGTCATGTAAAAGAAATGAAAATAATGTCTCCTAAGAACACAACTTACATAATAATACTCTACATACGTATGTAAATAAGCAAAATAAAAAATAATAGTAATAATAAGAAACATAAATAACGATATTGAAGGCAAAAAATTCGGTCGAATACAAATCTAACAGTAGTATTAAATGGCACTATAATCAAAACAAACATCTCATATCTATGTATGTATGCGAAAAACAAAATGTAATCTCCCGCAAGAGTTTTTTACCTCTACATACATATCTGTTTTTGAACGTCATGTAGTTTTTACATTTTAACATTTTTTAACTGTCATGGTTCGTGGTGTCACAAATAGTATTCTAAGAAAAACAATGTGTTATAATACAACGGATTTTTAAAAAATACTCTTATGTTATTATAAAGTTCTCCTTAATAATATATTTACATTTTATTCCGGAAGAAAATAATCATTTTATTATACTTCTAATAAAATCACAACGTTATTGAGATGATTACATATATTATTTCTTGAATTATATTGAACCTGCCCTGGTTCTCTCACTATTAATTTCAAACCATAATCGGATCGTCGCAATCCTCCACCAATTTGCCACTACCATCTGAAGAAGATTGTCTCTTCAATTTTGGAATTATATTCCTTCTCGGGTCACTATTATTAGTGTCACCAGTGGATATCGAACGGACCACCGGTTTGGGCTTGGACTTTTCCTCTCCGCCACCTGAAGAGCCCAAACATGTGGTTAAATCGTCCAAACTGCCATCCCCATCGGTCGATAACATGTCATCGTCTGAATTGGCGTGCGTTAAAGTTGGTAATGTGGAAGTTAAATGTTCCTTTTCCTTTTGAATTTCTTGGATGTGATCAACCAAAAGATGTTCCTCGTCGTCGGCCTGTTGCTGCGTGGATTGTTGATGATTATTGCTGGGCTGTAATTCGTCAGGACTGAACACTTTTGAACTGCGTAACGAGGAAAGACGATTTGTGGCTGCTTGACAAGCAGTGTCCAGGGTGTCTATGTCATCTAAAGTTAATTTGAGTTTCTTCAGTTGAACCCTGAATAGTGAAAAAAAGTAAAGGTCAAATTATGGTATTAACAAGCTTTAAATCGTATTTCTTTCTACATTGAAATGTATTGTTGTCAGGGTTTGATTGTGCAAAATCAATAGCACTGTCAAACAATATTTTAAAACGGATGTGCGAATTGAAATTAAACCGTAAATTCGTTAAAAACATGAAAAACAAAAATAGGCTTTTCCGTAGATCAGCTAACAGTTTGAACTTTTGGATTTTTATGTAAAAAAAGTGGCAACTCATGTCCAAAACTACAAATGGCATACTCACTTTATGATCGTTTCAATACATCGAGTTTGGCTGGTGATATCATGTAGGCTCTCTTGCGCTGGCACTCTTTTATTAGTCCTGAGAACGCAAGGAGCAAACACAATGGCCAAAGAAGATGCACTCATCCTGTTAGTTTCTTCGTGCAAAGCCACTCTGGCCAAATGAAAGATTAAGCGTTCCATCATGTCATAGTTGGGAGATGGCAACTTTTTCAAAATATCATAGAGAGTGGTAATGCGATCGTTATCGTTCTCCAGGTTGGCGGCAGTTATGAAATTTTCATAGTATTCGAAGGTGAGCAATGGTTCAGACATCTCGCGAAAAAATGTCTAAAAAGATAAGACAATGAATAAGAATTTTACATTAATTAGGATTTGATGTTACCTTTAAAACTGACGCTAAAACGTGCACCTGATACTTTTCAAACTCGCAAATTTCTGGTTTCTCATCCATTTGATTCTTTAATTCAGTAATCTTGGATTTGACTCCCGATTTTCTATAAATCCCCTCGGTATACAGTCCTTTTACTTCTATGGTATAAATCAATTTCTCGATAACCAATGGAATTTTGTGTTCTTCTGTAACCAAGGTCACCAGTGGCACTCCAAATATTTTCTTATTTTCGCCGGCCTGGCCCGGTTCCTTTTGGCACTGGCTTGAGTTGGTGTAGCACTTTTTGTGGCAAGTGAGTTTACAACTTTGACAGACCAAACCTCGTTCGATCGGCCACATAAAAAATGAATTGCATATTTCGCAAGCCGTTTGTATGTTGATAATTGTCTGTAAGAAGTTATGACCATTGTATTTGTAACTTTCAACTTTTCGTTTCTTCTCCTTTTTCGTTTTGCTTTATTAGGTTTTTCTTCGGTCTTTGTTGTCATAAATTCATTCATGAAGCCCCTGAAATCAGAGAAATTACATAATCTCTCAAAAATAAATAAAAGAGATTTATACACGAAATTGATAAACCAGTATTAGCAGAAGGATAGTTGACGAAGTTAGTTGTAAATGACTTGTCTACAGGACATCCCTTCAACTACAAAGTGTAATTTAATATATATTCTACAAGAAGAACATATTCTATCAGAAATCTTACACTATTCGAGCAGAGATATTTTGGAATCACTAAGTTAAAAAAAGACACATGCAACAGTTCTACATGTTGTTAGGAATTTCAATCAACGAAAAAACAGTGTGTCTCATGGCAGCTTAAAGTTGAAAGTATTGAAAGATAAGAGTAGAGTAAAATTATGAAGTTTTAATTACGGCACTTTTTAAAATGAAATTTTTCAAACTTTGATGGACTCACCTAAAAGCATTCACGCCCAACGTAATAGGAAAGTTCTTCGTCTCGTTTTCTTTCAACTCCCTTTGACAAACCGTATTCATCGCCTGATTAAATACACTAATCAGATCTTTGTATCGAATATTGCAGGCCTCTATGCCGTTGTGTTTAGAAGCGGCGCTATAAATTTGCACCAAATTATTTTTAAACTCTTTCAAGGCTTGTTTGAACACCCGGTCGACTTCGCTCGATTTTCCACCATCGTTTTCGATTTGCATAATTTTTTCCGCAATAAATTCCTGCATCAATGTTAACTCTTCGGCACCGCTGATGATCTGATCTGTTCTATCAGTAAATTCGGACGTGCCAGTCAAATTGAACTTGGCTTCCTCTGCTTTGGGCATATCGTAGGGTGTTCTCGAATGTTTTCGATGTTTTCTGCGACCATGCTTGATAAGATCGGCGCCCGAACGCGATTGGTCACACGGTATTTCGAACACGTTATTCTGAATACATTTAGTATGAAACAATTTCTTGCAAGTGGTGCACTTATAGCCTTGTGTGATGAACATGTCAAGTTTCTTGTTGCAGAATGAGCAAGCTTCATCTTTGATACGAGATATTTTCCGGAAAGAGTGTCCGGCCAGATCCAAACTATTGTAGTCACTCCATTTTTCTTGATTTTTCAATGCCGGACTAGATTCAATACCTACATTGATCAAGTGGGAACTGTTAAATTTCTATACAAGAGTGATAAAAGAGTTTATGTTTACCTGAATGCTCATTAATAAGTACTTTGGTCGCTGGATCACTATTTCGTCTTCTTAAATCTAATTGAGGGAGATTCTGCCTTTGTCGTTTCGGCGTTAAAGACTGCTTATCCAATCCCACTTGAGCAATTAATCCAGTTAATCTACTGAAGTCTGCGTGTGAACGTCTTTCGTCTATAGTTCCTAACAAACCCTTGTCCACACTTCCTGAATCTGTAACCTAAAAAGAAAATAACAAAACTAATTAAGCGTTCTTTACCAAAAAACACTGGTATAAGTAGGGTTACTCGTACAGTGTGAAGAAACTCCTTTACCTCTTCCCCTAAACTTTTCACGTGATTTCTCTTAGTTTTACGTATGTTCCTAACAGGGGCCTCCGGTCGTCCCAAAATCTCTTCCAATTTATTTGGCTTGTTATCATAGGGATAGACGTCCGGCCGATCTTCATATGCTTTGCTGGGCCTTCTTACTGGAAAACTTTTCAAGCCTCTCATAGTATCATTTACATATCTGCAAAAAAAAAACAGTGATTAGGTTCGCTTTCAACAATGTCTAATTTTCAAAGCATACTTACCGACTATCGCGTTTTGGAGCTGAAACTGCCCAATTAACCGCTTGCGACCGAGTAAGTTGAGATTTTGTTGCACCTTCCTCTTCGGATGTCGATTGAAATTTACTAAATCTTTCCGAGGTAATGGGAGGAGCTGATCGAGTCGCCCCGTTGTCCGACAACGTTTCGCTTGTGGTACTCGTACTGGACCATTGTTTACCCAAATGAGCCGGCTCTGAACTTTTCGTTGCCGTTTTCCCCACTGCATTAATGTCAGTGCTCAATTGGGACTCGTAGCTCTTTTGCGAATCCAATGAATCGCCACTGTTTTTACGACTTTCTGTGGAATAGTCGAGATCAGAATAATCAAACGTTTGGTGGGACTTTATGATTTTCCTTTTTGATAATTCGAAATCGTCCAGTCTGTGGAAGAAATAAAATAGTTTATGATGTTATTATAATTAAAAACCTCGAGATCTTTATTAGTTTCTCAAATAGCCTCTAGTTATGTAGATATATTTGAACTTTATTTCTACTAAAAATTTCTTAGATACCGTTTCTATAGTGGAGTTTTTATTTGTGGTACTTAACAAAAAATACCAGATAGAGTATATAATTTTACATATACATCACTTGAGCTCTATTGCGCGTCGTTGACTGAACTAAATATAGATTTCTTTTCTATAGTGCATATTTTTGGTCGTAAGAATAAAGGATACTAAATAATATTAAAAAGGATAGTTTTTATTATATTTTGAATTATTATTGCAATTTTTTAAATAACATGTCGTTGCCGTGGTAGTGAATGGTTCTAATTCACTAAACATACGTTTTGAGTAAAACATATTTGAATTTTTTTCGTTATAGAAAAATACATGTTTTTGTTTATTAACAAATGTGTGAGAATTGAAAAAAATAG
This sequence comes from Hypothenemus hampei, assembly GCA_013372445.1. NCBI lineage: Eukaryota > Metazoa > Arthropoda > Insecta > Coleoptera > Curculionidae > Hypothenemus > Hypothenemus hampei. Next base: position 27,538 of record JABRWK010000270.1, on the reverse strand, counting down.
CTATTAATCGCTAAAATTTGAAAATTTCGGAAGTTGTGAATATCTATAACTCAAAAAATCCAAAATTGTGGATTAAAACCATTCACCACCACGACGACAATATAATCGTTATTAATGACAACAATGTCAGATTCATCTATTTTTCAGGCTAGTTAAGAAAGAGACTCCATAAATTAAGCTGAATACAACATACGAAAACTTTCCATTCTATCTAATTTTCTTTGATAGTTGGTTTTAAACAACTCACCTATTACCACTGGCAGAATAACTGTCCAAATAAATTGGCGGATCATAATTATTTAACGCCTTGGTGGGTGAAACCATTGGAAGGGACGCTGTTGGCCTTAGTGGTTGTTTCATGTGACTGTAGTTATCAAACTGATCTTCAGCATTCCTATTTTTAAAAAAGAAAATTAGATTGCTTATTGAGTATTTTAATTATGGATAATAAAAACTGTACCTCTACATATTTTGAGTTGTTATTTAACCTTTTAAAGACGGGACTGGTCGATATTTCGACCAGCAGTCAAGTTGGCGATACCACATAAGACCTGCATTACATTCATGGTAAAATTTCGCGAAAAAAATGAAACCGATTTCAAAGGAAAATTACCCGTCCTTAAAAGGTTAATTGTTTTTGAGAATGTGTAGACCGTATTAAAAATCCCTAAACTGAATTTCGAGCAAACGGAGATAACATTTCGTAAAATATAATTTTCAACTTAATCGATTCAGAATCCTCTAACAACCTTTCCAATATTCTCCACATATGTCTATCAAATATTCTGTATTGACTAGAAAGGTACTAACTTTTTTTGAAGTACCGCTACTGCTGCTGTGGTTGGCACAGCCTTGGGGTCGTTCAAATTCTTAGCTACGGGCCCAGAACTTTCCAGAGTTTTATTTCCACTGTAGTAACCCATTGCGATCATTTGTCTTAATTTGAAACCTCTGCAGTGAGCCTGAAATACCATAATCGTGCACTTAAGCTTTCGTAACCATTCTCTCGTTTTATATCCGCGCCAGGTTTTCTGAATTTTCACTGCCGCAATAAGTTGTCTAACGCCCTTCTGAACTAGATACATACGACAGTAGGATTGTAATAAAATAACTGCGGACTGAAACAAGACAGATTCCATTATTAAAAATGAACATGTTATGGATCATCAAATGTCATACTCTCATGCGAAGAAATCGTCTGCGTTCCAAGCAAACGCGGAACCAACGTTGTAATGTTATAATGCATGCCATAATTTGCTGATGCAGTTTGCAATCGAGTTTGTGTTTTTCTGATTCTCGCATGAATATTTTAGAGGAGCCTTAAATAAAATGTATTGTTTGAGTATGGTAGTAGTGTACAGTTTAAATACACCATATTTTCACCTAATTGATAATTGTCTCGATTTAAATTTAACGTGGCCAAAAAGTTCCTAACATCTGTTTGAGAGCTCAAAAGTCCTTTAGGCAGCAGTATTCGATACAACTGAATAAATTCATCATAAGTTAAGCGAACATTGAATCCAGCTTGTCGGATTCTAACAGTCTCCAGCATGCCGGTATATCTAAAAGATAAAATGTATGTATACTGATTGCTTTTCATATGCAAATTTTTAAAATAACAAATTTATTTTAAAGTTTCCTGTAATTAATTTGTAAACAAGGTGTCCTGCAGCAAAAAAGGCACAGATCAACTGGAAATAGTAGATATAGTAGTGTAAAAATATCCACATATGGTACAGCACAAAAATGTCACTCGTTTAAAAAATACAGGGTGTTAAATATGAGCCTGAAATTTCGTAAATTTCAAAACAGTAAAATTAATCGCGACTAACCTAATCAAAACATGATGTTATGATTGTGTAAATTTTAAAAATATTTTACTGGTCCTTCTAAAGGGCGCTATTTACGGCCTGATTGATTCATTGATTAATAAATTTTGTATTTAATTTGTTTATTTTTTCAATACTCCAAACATGAATTGTAAGGGGGGTCTATAATTTCTAAATAGTCTCTCTCTTTCTAAAATTGTACATCATTGACTTTTATATCTTGACTGGTTTTGAAGATATTAGACTTTGAATATAATAAAAAATCAAAGGTTATATAATTTGAGTAAAAAATGAAAGTATTTCTTCAGAGTTCTGGAAAATACTTAAAAAAGTCCCTTTATATTAATGGTGAATGTTTCCAGCATTTATCTAAATAACTTGAAATAAATGAATATGCTTGTTTTTTTTTAAATAAATTAGATAGCAATTTTAATCACATTATATTTAAAGTTTAAGATCTTCAAAACTATATATCGAGATCAATAAAGTACAATTTTTTTTATTTAGGAACGACCTCTCTCCCTTGATTCATGTTTTCATTCACTGTTCAAAATAATCGAAATNTGGGCGGCGACGGTCAGAGGCTGTTTTCGGGCTTTGCCCAACTGATTCTGGTTCATGGCTGTTATCCCGGTACGGCCTGCCAAAGTCTTGACCGATTGCAAATTTTTCAAACCCTTTTTGCTTCTTTCCCGCGGACGAAATGATTTGTTCTTCCTGTTAGAGCAAATTTTTATTATTAACTCTAGTGTTAAACCAAATCTGAAGAATGCACTATTAGTTTAACGTGCATGCAGCCATGCTGGACAGAGGAGAAGGACAATATTCAAGGAACCCATAAGAAAATCCTTACCTTTAGTTACTGATAAAATTATTTAATCCATCACCCTTTAGGAATGTACAAGGTGTTCGAAATTTACTTAAATCGTTTCCAGTATTTCAAACTTGCATTTTTATATTAAAATACCCGGCAATCTATATCGAACACCTTGACAGAAAATATATACAGGGTGACACATTAGTGTGAAGAAATCTATTATTTCAGTTTATACATATGAGATTCACAGGAAAATGTTTAATACAAAAGTTTTTAGTTGGGGAACGGTCCGTATTTGAAAATTATTTTCAAATTACGTAATTCAGATTTAAAGTGTATCACCAAAATTTTCTACAGTTGGTTGAGTTCAGTTCTAATTTTTGTATAATAAATATATGATTTAAAAAATATTTTTTAAATTAGTTAAATATTTCTTTTCAAATTTTATTGAAAAACATTCTTCATCAAAGAATTGCATTTTAGAAAATTCAAAACACAATTTTCACCAACACTAACATTTTTGTATATAATAATGATAATAAAATAATACTGCTAAGTCAAAATATTTTTCATATTATACAGGATGCTTGAAAAATAATGTCCAACATACCAATTTTCAAGTGAAGTTATTATTAAATTGCAACGTCCTTTGTATAATTATATGCTTTTGTCGAATATTTTAACGGTTATAAACTAGCAATTACAAGTTTTAATCTAAAATGAATTACTTTTCAGTTATTTCCTATTATGTAAAACAATTATATTATTTCTCAAATTGATAAATATGTAGGTCATAATTTAAACAAGATACAAAAAATTCACTGAAGAAAGTTAAAATATACTTAAAGAAAATAAAACCATTATTCTGATTAAATCGTATCAATCTAACTTCCATTTACATTCAAACAGGTTTCAATTAAATATTCACATTATTTAACACATAATTGGTAATATGTTGAAATTCTTGGACAATTCGTAGTTTTATATTATCTTTTGTTGACACGGAAATTTCGTATATTTCATTTTTGACATAGGAGATCCCATAGGCATCCCATCTTTTTGCTAAATCTGGCAATCGAGGTGGCTACTGAAATGATCCACCTCTTTCCAATCATTTATTCGAGAACTTATTGTGTTCATTGACAGAAGATAAATCGAGTTTTACATTTTGTTCACTTAAATCTTGCATAAGCTAAATGTAACGAAACTTTTTAAATTACGAAACAGGAAATATCTGTTTCATTTGAAATTTCTCTGGGATATATGAGGATTTTCGGTTACTGTCAGCATAACTTCGGTTTAAACAACTTCAATTCAATTTCTGCTGAGTTTTCATAAGCTAAATTTCCTGTCTTAAATATTATTGCAAATAAACAATTTTTATCACTCGCGTCCAGTATGAATATCATATCTATTAATTTTTTAGTAGCAAAATTCATTATTATACACTGTTCAAAGATATTAACGAAGTACAAATTTCGATTATTCTACTTTACATTGTTAACTAACGATTTATAACTTATGTGTATATTTATATGTATATTAATATACATAGTATAATAATTATTATTAAACTAATAATAAATTTTACAATAAATCTATTGAAACTTAATGCTAAGGTAATGTTTCAGCATATTAAAAAATAAGGAACAAAAATTTAAGAATTTATTATTTTTATTATAGTGCATTATCTCCTTTGCTGTGGATGACATCTTTACAACGCTGATTTCCACTTTAAATGAACGTGCGAATATCGTTTTAATTGGCGCTATGCTACATTTCTATTAAGAGATGTCCCAATTTTTCCAAGTTGTTAGGCTTATTTGGTCAATCCTTTAATAGTCTCCCAAACATGTCCTAGATATGCTCCATCGGATTAAGGTTTGGACATTTTGCTGGCCAAGTCATAGTGTCAATTCTGATTTTGTCAAAATAATCTCGCACCACCCGAGTAGCGTGAGGCCTGGCATTATCTTACATAAGGAGAAAAATATGAAGAGGAAAAATTAGGGACGTCAATATTGTGCCCTAATAATGAAATTCCTTTCTCCACTATAACAAAGCCGCCACCAATAAAGTGACACTTATTAAATTGTATTTGGCATTTGATCATCGATAAATTCAAGTACGTGTATCGCAAGTGAATATACAACATCTGGACTTATCACTCCAGACAATCCAAATGATGTGATCGATGGCTAATGACGGATGTCGAGAAGGTTTATGGGCCTGCAATTTAGCTTCTTTGAATTGTTGTCTAATGGCATCAATACTTCTTCGAACACCTTGAATGCATGTTTGCAAATTGGTACTGCAACATTCTTGTTATTACAAACACTTTTCTGCGTTTTCCAAACCTCCAATGTCACGACCACTATACAGTTACCCTATATTGTTGCAATCTTTACAAAATTGAGGAGTGGGCTAAACTAAATTGTCAGCTATTCATTCTTCCGTAACTCCAATTTTCTTTAAGCAAAAGGATAGCTTGAAGACTTTCATCACATGTTAAATTTTTGGTTTCAGAGTTGCATGTTGACGATTTGAGTCAATAAGTATTAAAATTTTCAATAACTCAATTTTAATATAGACAAATCAAATCGAAATCACCTTAATTTCTAGATTATTAAACAATGAGTTGCATTTATGATAAAACATTTGATAGCAAATGATCAACATTGTGAAAAATAGTGCATTGATGCATAATAAACATAGTACAAAATTGTTTCAAAATAATATTAAATATTTTGTGGCTTCCCCAAAATAAAAGTTGTTTCACAGAAATGATATGCGATGCAGCACTATAATTAATTCAAAATCAAAGGTAAAAAACAACCATTAAGTCAAATGGCACCTCTATTTTAACAAATTTGTTATGGGACCTAATATTTAACAAAACTAATACCAGTTTTATTTATTTAAATAATAGCCAACTTTATCAAATCGTCGCTATACAAGAGAAAGTGACCAAGTCCATTCTAAAATATCCAAGCTAACTTAGTTATTTTCCTCTGGTATTTTTCATTAAATAAGGATTTGTGACTTTTCTTATCTAAACATTAAACTATGACGACAGAAATTAATCAATTTTTCTTCTAAAATTACTTAACATTTTGTAAATATTGTTATTAAAAAATAGAAATCTTAAAATTTTCAATTTTGGACTTATTTTCTTCTATATAACGACAAAATTAGAAAATAATACAATTTTTTCATATAATATGAAAAAACTGAAAAACTTATAATTATAATTATTGTAAGTTTGTAACGATTAAAGTTCTCTATAAAAATAGTGAAGTAATATAGTGGTTGTTTTATTTAAAAAAATATTTAAAAATAAGTGTTCATCTGAAAATGATTCTGTAGTACATAATTTTTCAAGTACTCTATACAAAATAATTATAAAAAAAATTTCGAATTAACAGAATTATCTCATTGTTACAACCATATTCAAAAATCATGATTTGAATGAAATTGTGATTTGTATTTTCCAAAAAATTCATTATATAATCATTCTTTGATGTAGCGTGTTTTTTAGTAAAATTTGAAAAAAAATCGATTAGTTTAAAGAAATTGAAAAAAAAAATTAAAATGCAGAAATTAGAGCTGAATTCAACCGGCTCTAAAAAATTTGGCGATACCATTTAAAATAACGACCACTTAAAAATAATTTTGAAATATGGATCTTCTCCTTACTAAAAATTTTTATATTAAATACTTTCTTCTAAATCTAATATTAACTGAGGTAGTGGACTTCCTTACAGTAATATGCCAGCCTGTATGTGTGTAGGTATGCGTCCCGTCACCGAACTGAAAATAAAACATACATGACGATCTGATTAGCCCTTTGAATTGCTCTTGCTTCGTCGGGACAAAGCATTTTTTCCAGGGCCGGTCGAGAGGGTTCTTCCATTAAGTTAGTTTTCGTTTGATTGTTGACGACGTTTGATAAGTGTGCGGTTTTATTACGTTGGTAAAACTGTGGCCAGGACAATCGATTATTGGATGAGGCTTCATCCTGGAGACGGGTTTTAAACTGGGACGTCGTTTGTCGTTGTTTGCTAATTGAAAAGTGGGTTCTCTTTGAAGGTCTTCTCAGTGTCATATAATAGTTTATGGGGAAGACATGCATTGCAATTCCAGGCAACACACACACACGTTCAATTTTTTATTACATATATAATCATTTTTTGGATTTCATTCTGATTTAATTGACATACATATATGACTAATAGATTGTTTGGAAAGTGTTTTCGGTTATTTTTATAAAATAAAAAGTTTTGCACAAAGAACAAAACTTAATTCTGTTATACATAGATTGTCCTGTCAATTCGATAATGAGTTGAGCTAACTCTCAGATAATTTTATAATTTCAATTCTGCCAAAAAAAATTCAAGTACGTTTTGATTACCCTCGTTTAAGGTAAAAATGTTCTCGGATAAACAGTTTAAAGAGAACGAATATATTTACATAGGTAAAAACCTGAAGGTCTGGACTACATGGTAAGTAATGCGCTACATACCAGTCAAGTTCCAAGAATATCTATCGAAATGACCAAAAAACTTATGATAAAACACAGCACCGCCTCATCTACCAATTCTGAATGCTTCTGCTACAAGGCATCGTTTAATTTTGACAATTGATGGTAATACATGATCGAATTAATTGTTCTGTTAAGCGACAGGGGAGGGGCTCAAAGGATGGAATTCTCTGGGAATCCCACCATAATGATATTATTTTTTTCTGATGAATATGCTGCTGTTTGAGTTGGTTTAGCAACTTTCGCCTATGATTTTTCTCGTTGGACATTATTATATACGATCCACTCTTCATCACCAATTATTAATTTTTTTAAAATGGGTTCTATCGGTAAAAGTGGCTTTTTTAGAGCAAATCACACATTGATTCGTCGAGTCAAATGAACTTTTTTAAACTTATGTCGCACCCAAATATCGAATTTCTTTAATTGATACCATAGTCTTCTCAGATTATCATTCACAGTTGTTTTGGATACATTAAATCTTTCTGTGATCACCCGAACGGTATACGACTTTCAAGTGACCCTCATCGATTACAGAAAGCTCAGTAGACAGTGGGGAGTCATTAAACAAGAAACTTCCGGTACAAAACTTTATATACCAATTGGCAAGTGTGTTTTGTTATTGCATCTGGATCATAAACTTCATATATGTTTTTGCAGCCTTTTTACCTTTGTTGAAATAACAAATTAGAAGATGAGTGGAAACATTTCTTTTGATTTTTTATTTTTAAAGCTATCCTGTAAAAATATGATGCAACCAGTAAATTGGATCTTTTAGGCATAGAATAAACAAACTATAAAAAACGTAATCTTTAACCATGATATCCTTATACTACCTGAATTGTGTACCGAAATTTTTACAGATGAATCTAGAGTAAAAATAAGTGAGGTACAGTTATACTCAAAAAAAAAGCGTACATCGATTAGAGAGAGAAGTTTGACAATCATATTTGGGTAAATCCGGCTATGAAAGCGACCAATGACAATGCTTTGTCATTTTTGATAACCTATGACATCTGCTGCTAAATAAGCCAGTTTTACCCAAATATGATTGTCAAACTTCTCTCTCTAATCGGTGTACGCTTTTTTTTTGAGTATAACTGTAAGTCCTGTGACAAAAGTTCGAAAGGTCAACAGTTCTTGAACTAGGGCTTGTCAAAATTGAAAAAATAAATCACATTTTCTTTAAGGGGTTACACCACTCTAGAATTTTGAAAAAAATCGAAAAAAATTTTTTTTTTTGCTTAAAATGTAGTTTGAAGTCTTAAAAATGATATTCCAAAAAATTAAATCCAAGTGCTTCAAATTCAAATTCTGCCGCATTATATTTTGATGGACCGTTATCGTCTCTTTTGTGCTTACGTGACGTTTACAACTTTAGGAGGGTCCTACCTGTTGTAACTGTCCTAAAAAAAGGTCGCCAACGTCTCTTTCTGATTGGCTCAAAGTACTATAGATTTTACGAAATGCATCGCAGATTAAAGGTATATAAAATTTATCTGCGACTTTTCACTTAGAGAAACTTTAAACACGTTTTTCTCGAAACTACATTTTTCAAATTGGCCGAACTCATAACTTAGACAAATCTTGACCGATTCATTTCAAATTTTAATCGAGTATTCAACATTATATTCTACGTAGAAGTACGTAGGATTTTCTCATTGTATTGTATAGTTTTTTTGTTATAAATAATTTTATAGCAATTTATTATGGTATTTTTGAAGTTTTTGTTTCAGCAATGCACCATTTTGGCAAAAATCAATATATCACAAAAATCCTACGTACTTCTATGGTCATTTTTATAAATAATCGAAAAAACTTTCGTTTTTTAGCGCAACTTAAAAATTGTAGGAGCTATTGGTTCGGCCGTTTTACTTCCAGAAATGAACACGTTCCTGAAGAAACGATGTACAATCGCCAATTCAACATGTATGACTTAGAAAAAATTATTTTTTATTAGTTTATTACTTGTATAATAAAGATACTATTTTGGAAATTCAATTTATTTCATGGTTCTGCTGAAAAAAAATTACAAAATATGCCTATTTTTTTCACCTCTAGAGTGGCGTAACCCTTTAATATCTCTTCAATCTCTACCAGTTAATTTCACGAAATTTCGTATTCGAGGGTTTTTTAGGATGACAAAATTCAAATTTATCGACGATTTCGGTGTATCTTCTAAAAGGCGTCACAAGCGACCATTGTGGCTCATTAAAACCGTTACAACTTTTTTGTGCTACACTGTATGTCATTTTGGATTAGAAAAATCTATTTCCCTATCTTTTCGGGTTAAAAAAGTATACTTCATTGAAATCGCTAAAGGCAGCGGTTTCCGAGAAAAAAGTATCTAAAGCTGATGATGTATGCACATTATTGACAAATAAATCGACAAATATTAAAACGTTAAAAAAAGTTTGCAAATCTAGTGTAATAACTGTAGATTCACTGTGATAATCTGCATACATCATCAGCTATAGATGCTTTTTTCTCAGAAACCACTGCCTTTAGCGACTTCAATGAAGTATACCTTTTTTATTATCTTCCAAAGCAGAGTTCTGTCAAGTCCCGAGGCAAAATCCATTGGCAAAATTGCAAATTCCATGTGGTTAATAATCAGGATTTAAAGTTTGCACCTTTGGTAAATTATAGAAGTATAGGAATTGTTGATGACTTTGACGATTACTGATTAGTTGGCTTTTTGTTCACCAGACGTAAAACTTCTTGTTCAAATTCTGCACTACGAATTGTTCTTGGGCGATCGGAATCCCCAGAATGATTTAGTGTTCCATATTCTCCAAGACGCCATTCAATAGAAGCAAATGTTATCTGATGTGATCACTTGCGATTAGGATACTCTTATTCATAAAGCTAGTTTGTTTTCGGACATCTTGTATATAAAAACTTAGTAATGTCACATATGAAAAAAAGACCGAAAAGAATTTCCAGCCAAGCTATTACATCGTATGAGTTTTCCATTTGCAATGAAAATCCCTTGAAAATCTAAACCATCATCTTGGTTTAAATAATTTTTGTAATTTTATTATTTCTATTAAGCATAGCTCATTTCAATAGTATTATTGTATGTAAAAAACACAATACCCCTTGCACTGTATGTTTTATATGCATGTCCTAAACCTTATGTGTTGCTCGGATATGTTCACCTTGTATCGTGCAATGGAACCAATGTTTTAACAGGGTTAAGAATGATAGTTGAACAATAATAGCATATCGCAAACGAATGGTAAATACTTTTTTCAGTTAACGTCTACATAAAATGCCTAGGATGAATCTCCCCCTGAATGAAAAAGGTCTTTACCATTTAAAAGGACAATAAAAAACGAATACATGAATCACTAAATAGAACATAGTATCGATCAAAAAATAAAATAAATAAATAATTGAAACCGAAATCCAACTTACGCAATTCGGTTTATTGTGAGGTTCACTGCCGAAACCGTCACCAGATGGCTATACAGGATAGGACATTATTTGCCACAGTTAATAAAAAAATGTATGAAAACCATTCTTTTTTTCTTGAAGCGTGTCATTTGTTTCAAGAAAAATCAAGCAAATCAATCCGTCGCGTTTAAAGCTCGACATTATTCTTTATTACGAAATTAGACATTTACCTGATAATGTTCTCGTTCGGTACGTGAACGCCCCTATAACGTTGTTGAATATTATTGCGATTGCCGTCTACTCGTCCTTGGCGGTGCCTTTTGCCAGCATCTCGAAATGCATACTGAGCTCGGAAAAATGCTCTGACAATCGCCCAGCGGAAAACGGCCACCGGATCCACCCCGACCAGTTCTCGCACGAACGCCATGGAACTGTTTTTTAATACTCCGACGATGTCTTGACGCATTAAGTCCAAGTTTTTCTCACGCATGTCGGTCACCTTTAAAAATAATAGTCGGTTTGTAAAAAGAACATTTCTAAAAAATCTAATACTAGCCTGATATTTCACTTTTCCTGCATAATGTTCGATGATGAAGGCAGCTTCCTTTTTCTGTGGCTTTTTGTAAAATTTATTGTCTTTGTGTACGGTATTGAATTTCTGTAACAATGTTTCAACTGTTGCACCGGGAAAACTGCAATAAAATTAAAAACTTTAATATTTTAGCCTTGAAATTCGGTTTTTAAGTCCCAATTTGTACTAATCTAGAAACTCCACTAGATTGAGGTATAATTAAATATTGATATAAGTGCGAAAAACTTGAAACCTACATTTTTTAGTTTAAAGCAATGGTACTATAATTTTTTGTAAATAAAATAAGATATAATTTTGTCTGACAATTTAGTGACGAAAATAATTCAAATAAATAAATTTACAGTAAGGGACGAAATTAACATGAATATAAGAATTTTCAAATGGTCTATGAACCAAATATTATTTATAAGCTCATTGAAATATATCTTATGTTGAAGTTAGGATAAATAACCAATCATTCCTTCGTAGATATTGGGATTCCGTAGTAAACTGCGGAAGGTTAACATTTTTCAAGTGATCTTGACCTCTTTCTTTAACATTCTGATTACTTTCCACTCCTCCATTTCGTTTCAGCTTTGACGAGCACGTATTTGTTGCAGGATTTTCTTTTTTATCTTTATCCATTTAACTTTGCCGATATTAATTTTTTGCATACTTTAGTAAATAAATGTAACAAAGTTGCTTAAAATCAATTCTTCCTTTGCCATCATGGTTACTGTGTATTTGCGATTATTTTCATTAGATATTTAGGAATCACATATACTTTCTTGCGCTCTTTAATTTGTGCAAAGTTGCAATCGCAATAATTGTTGTAAAAAGACTGCATTCTGCTATGAGTGAATACTGGTGGGAATAAATCATGTTGCAAATTCATTGAACTTGTACCTACAAGTAACTTATTTTCATAGCTATTGCTGCTATTCGATCATGAAAATACCTGTTTACTTTTTAGATTTGTTTTAATCCGAGCTATTAACAACACACAAGTAGAATATGTGTGTTCTTAGTGTTTAAAAACTTAAGTTGGAAAGTTTCTTTGTAAATACTTGACAATAAAAACGTAAGGTAGATAATTTCCATATTTGGAAAATACATTCTTGAGGAAATGATACAAATGATGACGATATTCAAATTTGAAATATTCTTTCGAATTGCTGTTTCTGAAATAATGTCTTACTTCACGTGCAAACATATTAACATAACTAACAGCTTTGTTCTTGTCATTTTCGATATAATTCTTAAGCAAACTTTTAACTTTTGACTTTTTCTTTTCAGTTAGGATTTGAACTTATTTGTAAGTTGAGAACAACAAAGTGTTTTCAGAAGTTTTCCTGCATATTGGAATTATTTAACAAGTGTACCAAAGGGTACTGGTTATTCTACTGTTGGACGGACCATTATATGTCTTTGTCTTCAAATCTGCGCAATATGATTAACACTCATTAGATATTTGGAACCGATTAATCTTTTGTTCAATGAAATGGTTTTGCAATAATATTTGCGGAATAACTAAGCAAAATCATCAAAAATATTAAAAATGACTTACCTCTTCTTTTAGAAGAAGCTTTGTATTTTTCGTAATGCTCTGTTTGCTAATATAAACTTTACCATTATTTCTATTCATTTTTTTTTAGTTTACTTCGCTATCTCTACTCCCTTTTTCTTCTATTTTTGCATGGAGTCCATTTCGTTTACATACGCTTAACACCTATAGGTATATGAAATATTTTTTAAGAATAGAAACGATACGCAACAGCGAACAGCATAGTTAGCACTTGCGACACCTGGCATCTTTTCGACAGTAGTCGGCCTTAGAACGTTACAAAGATTATTAGGCAGAGCGTTTAGACCACATTTAAACTCGTATCTAATTTTTGTTTGATTTTGGCACTATAGGCGTTATTTAATTACAATTTTAAGTTGATTTGTTCAGTTTATTACGATACTTACTTGCATTGGTCGTCCAAAAGACACAACAATCCATTTGGTTTCGATTCGATCAATTGTAAACAACCGGTGTTATCCATAAAATCTATGTTTGTCCACCTGATCCCTTCTTTTCTATATTCTTCTTGTTCGTATTTGAACACGTGCTGATTAAAATAGTATTGTAAATGCTCATTGGCGTAATTGATGCACAACTGTTCGAAACTATTATTGATACCGAAATCTTCAAAACCGAATATGTCCAATACGCCTATAGAATTACCCTGATGTTCTCTAAAAATTAAAAATAATATTTTCTTAACCTGGATTACATTAAGTTTGTTTTAAAACAAAAATCACATTAAAGTTTCCCAAAAGCCCACCTTAAGGTGTCCTTCTTAGCCAGAAGGGCGTGGTTCACTTGTAAAACGATCCAATCAAAGAGAGCCCCATAAAGACATTTAGCCATGGCATCTCTACTAGCAATCGCTTCGGGCAATCTAGAAAAAAAACACAATTGTTTTCTTTAAAACAGGTCTGTTTATCCTTAATTTCATTTTAATGGAAGCAGAGCGAGAATGAACGCATTAGAAAGTAGTTCAAATGACGTAAAGCATTATGAAAATTTATCTTACCTGTAATTGATAACTAAAGTTTCACCAGATGCTCGGGCCCTTTTTGCAGTCAAAGCTTGCATCAAAGTTTCTTGTTTGACGCGAAGCAATTCGGAAATTAGATGGACAATATCGGGATTCTTAACTGCCACGGACTCGTCGTGATGATAAGCGGACTTTTTCGGTTGAAATTCGACGTTACCCAATAATAAAACGGCGGACAATACTGAAAACAGTCTTCGTTGCTTTTCTGGAGTGAAACCAACCATTTCCATTGATTGTTTCAAACGTGAAAATTCGTAACTTTCGTCAACATTGTCCAGAGCCAGACAGGACTTGTTTAAATAATAGTATTTGTCTGGTGTCATGAGATGTAATTGTTGTTTTTCTTGTTCATTGGCTCCAGCTAACAAATAGTAAAAAACGTGGTAGTTTCGTTCATAACGTCCTTGGCAACATATTCTCGATTTTTCCAGAAGATATTTTTGAACAACAGCTCCGTGGACCATACCATTTTCCTTGTAGTTTACTTGAATGAATTTACCAAAACGACTGAAAAGGAAGGTGAAACATTTTTATTACGAAACTACGGTCTCATTTTAATCGTGATAAATTTCGTTTTATTTGTGAATCGGCATATTTTTTTTAATAAAACGTTTTAGAATATTTACAAATTACAAAAAGAAATATCTTATAAATCACAGTTGGACAATGGGACACAAAGTCAGATTGTTTTCTTTTGTTTGGGTGTGAAAAGATCGCACGTTCTTAATTTTTTTTCATTTCACCGACTCGGATAGAGTGCCTAGTCTATTAAAGTAAAATAACATTTTTGCAACTCGTATTCCTTTATGTTTTTTTGTTTATTCGGCGATTTCTTACAATAAAAATATGTTTTAATTTGATACACCACAAAATAGTATATTATGGTCCAGGTTTTTAATCAAATTACGAATTTGAATATACAGTGGCCAATAAATTAACCTTATGGTAGATACTGCATCTTGAAAATGGATAGACTATAGAATAACACAGAGGCAGTGATACAACTAAAAAATCGATTTTCTATAAGGGTTTTCTTGAATTCCGTTTAAGAAATCTTAGAGACAAACGTGAAAAATTACAAATTTGATACATTTTTCCGTATTACAGCGAAATATTCAGAGTATCCCAGTTGTGAATGCCATAAATAAAACTACTGGTAAAAAGAAATTATATTTTGAACTAAAAATATCTGTCATATAGGTTCAAAAACGCATCATAAGAAACATACGAAGTGTGGAAACTTGTATCTGTATTTGAGAAAGAAAATATCTTAACAAATTATTCAAGAATGAACAGCAACATAAAACTTGCTCAAATTGCTCATCATTTTGTTCAACGCACAATTCGTATTTGGTATTTGCGAATAATCGGCTAATTGATTAATGTTTCGTATATTCATCGGAGTAGTACAAACTATAGATTTTATTTTACGCGAAAAAAAAATAAAGATATTATATCGGGTAAATAGGGAGGTCATGCTGTAGGTCCACAGCATCTAATCCATTTTTTTTTATTAAAGTTTGTTCAGCCGGTTCCTCATGTCTTGGCAGTTTCTTAGTCTGTGCACTAATGTAATTAGAAATAGAGTTCTGTTTTTTAATTTGAAATTAAATTATAGGCGGCAGAAAATATGACCCAAAACAAAATCTTGCACGTCACCCATCCATACATTTACGTTAAATTCCTCTTGAGAATTATGTGTGGACGTAGAACAGGAGGATTTACTACAGATTATCTATGTAATTTATCATTTGTTTCCAAGTATAACATGTCCATAATGTTTTTAAATATAAAACTGGATCTTCTTCTCTTTCTTAAGAAGCTTTTTACAAAACATCAAACAACGATCTTTAAAAGCTTTTTGAACAGTTCCATATAACTGTTTTCACTTTGTCTGTTGCTCCATTAGAAATACTAAAAATATGTCATTCTTGCCTAATGTCCATACGTCTGTTGTCCAATTTAATTTTTAGCGCCTCTTCTACTACCCAAACCAACAGGTTAATAAATGTTTACAAAAACTCTGCTCAGCTATGGAAATCTTAGCCATTTTATAGCTGCCTGTGCAAAATCGCCATTAACAAAGTTCATAAACAAAAATCATGCTCTTCATTAGCAAAATAATACGGAATGTTTACAAAATTGCACTTAACATGTCACTCAATTAATAGATTAACTTAGTTGAACAACACCAACAACGTTTTCCATTAACTATTTCAAGCAACAAACAAATATGCAATAAGAGTAATTACTGAATTGAATGACAACACCTTATATCTTTCTTATTAAACATTTTGAACCTATTTGTTCATATTAACTCATTTGTTTAAAATGACATTTTCTACCATCAGTCTTATTTGTGACATTTACAATTGCGATACCTTGCAGATAATAACTTGCCTTACCTGGAATTATTATTATGTGCAGTTCTCGCGTTGCCAAAAGCCTCCAAAACGGGACCGGCACTCAAAATAGTCTGTTCCACTCCGCTTCCGTGTGATCCCTTCTGACTCAGGGCAGTCAAATGGTGGAGTAAAAAGTGCGTACTTTCAGTCTTTCCAGAACCGCTTTCGCCACTTATCACTATACATTGATTCTTTCTGTCCTTCAACATACAGTGATAAGCTGAGTCGGCTACAGCGAAAATGTGAGGCGGCAGATTCGGACCCAAACGTCGATTCTGATAGAGTTTCACGTATTTCGGATTGTAGATCGGATAAAACTTGAATGGATTTAATGCGATCAGAATTGAGCCAACGTAAGTGTAAATGTGACCAGCGACAAAACGTTCTCGTAAATTGGCCAGTAATGTTTGCTCGTTCAAATCGGGCAATTGACAAAGGTCTGGATACTCTCGGTCTTTTGGCTGGTAAAGAAACC
Source organism: Hypothenemus hampei (assembly GCA_013372445.1). Classification (NCBI taxonomy): domain Eukaryota; kingdom Metazoa; phylum Arthropoda; class Insecta; order Coleoptera; family Curculionidae; genus Hypothenemus; species Hypothenemus hampei. Next base: position 10,896 of record JABRWK010000270.1, on the reverse strand, counting down.
TGGAAAAAGCCAATTCAATATTAAAATTGGCATATGACGAAACCATGAAGACATTTTAGTAAATAGAGGGCAAAGTCTTACTCACCTATGAAAATAATCCTTAATTAATTGAGGATCCATAACAAATCTATCTCTCCAGCTGTGATCAATTACCTTCTCTCTAAGATAAAACCGATAAGAAGTTTTATCCGGCCGATGTTTCGGCCATAGCATCATTAACTGAACTGGACTCTCGTTGTTGGCCAAACTTCGTTCTTTGCATTCTTCCCCGAAATCATCTCCAATCACTTCTGCCAATTCGTATGAGGCATTTTCATTTAGAGATAATCTCTCTACTATGCAGGAAACGATTTCTTCAGAAGTGGTTTGTTTACTCGCCTCCACTGAGAGGGCCTCATAGAGGGTGCTTAACGCCCCCACATAAACCTCAAAGTGAATTTTTACATTAAAGATGGGGTTATTCGTCGAAGGAATTTTAAAATTACCTGAAGGATATACCTATTATTCTCCATTGCAAATTTAAGCTCTGTGAAATGAATGTGTTGTGGCCGGACGAGTAATGTAATTGGGTTCAAACATTTTCACTGTAAATAAAGCAATCATAAATGTTTAGGTTTAATATTATAAATACTGTGGCATCTGCTCAGCATTTTTTTGAATGTCTGTGAAAATGAAAAAGGAAGTACTTATAGAGGTTTGTTCTATGACAAGCATGTCATATTCCTATGAAATCAGAGCCAACTATGTAAGTATTATTCCATTTCCCGGAGTACAATGAGATGCTTAGCTCACCTGAATTTGAGGTTTCCTTTAAAATATAACCTATTCCCTCTTAAATGCTTATTAATTTTGCGGATTTCTTTTGAAATGTTAATAATATCGAAATAGAGGGTAATATTCTCAAGGGACAACCGTCAAATTTGGGTCACATGTTGCTTCTTGAGATCGACAAAAAAAGGGCACAAGAGAGGATGCTCAAAACAAAGAGAGTTCCAGTAAATCCGCCGACGTTACTTCACAGTGAAAAATCGAGGAAAATCAAATCATTTTCCTGCTCCGAATAAAACAACAATTGAGCTGTACCACTGCGACAAACAAGTGAATATCGAAGACACCGTCACACACACGCACACCGTCAACTGTTTCCGAACCCGCCCATACGATTCGACAAACGAAACTGTTATTTTGATCGAATTATAAACGGGTTCCAAGCAAGTTTTTAACGTTTTACGATGCGGAAACTTGGTTGGAAAAATCACCATTGGCGATTTTCTTTATAAATTTCCCTCGACGATGGCAAACATTGTTTCGTTTCTCTTCTTTATTGTTTTTTTTCGCTATGTATTGAAAACCAAAATCGACGGCTGACATTAAGTATGACGTTTGCGGATCGGTACGTGTGGTGGGGCGCTGTCAATCTCGACCAATCAGCGTCAAGGTCGGGACACGTGATTTACCCGCCATTTAGAGGGTATTTGAATTTTTTTGTTGGAATGTGGATGAATCATCTCAATTACAAATCTGATTATTTTTATTTATTGATAATGAACGTTTGTTACAAATGTTTAGTTTCAGGGATGAATTTTCAATTTTAAAACCTATTTAAAAAAAAAGTAATTAATCAATTTTTGCAGATTTTAAAAACGGCCTTACGAAGAATTTCTTTTGCTTCTAGGTACACCATGGGAAAATTTCAATTCAACCGAAAACTAAAGCATTATAGTATAACAAATATGTACATATATTTATAAGCTGAGGTACATAAGCATTTGCATTTTAACATTGACTTTTGACTTTTCGAATTCTTAGGACCACCCTCTAAATAACTATACAAATAGATTCTACTTGAAATTATTGTCTTGTGGATTTAAGGCCAGGAAAATTGTCACACAACAAAAAAATAGCAAAATAATTTATTAAAACAATGCTGCCAAAACATTTTTTTTAAATTATGGTATTTTTTTGTAACATATAACCTAAGTAGTTGAATCAATTTCCAATTTTGCACAGCCCGGAGTTATAACAATAATGGAGGAAATCAACTCTAACGTCTTCTTAGAATGTCGCGCTTCAATTCTTGATCTTCTATATTAAGAGCCGAATTATTTTTGTCTGGACTATCCAGTTTTTAACTGCTCCCGACTGCTTTATTAATATCCGTGACACTATCATTCGTCTGTCGCTTATTCGATGCTATTAACGGTAGAGGCAATGGTATGGTTTTATTTCGATCCATTTTTGCATCACCACTTTTATTTATGACATTGCTAGTTATATTATTTTCTTTTATTTTGGCGATTAATAATTCATTCATTACTTTTAGTTCTTTAATATTTTTGTTGCCATTTGTTGAATTGCCATTACTGGCATTTCCGATACTTCCTCCACCACCACCACCACCACCACCATCAGTACCAGTTTGGTCCACATCAAATTTCTTTAAAACATCTTTTTCCAATTTCGCAACAATTTTTTCATTTTCTTTTACGTCACCACTAATTTTCTCGATAGCTTTCAAAGCAATACTTTCAATTTCCTTCACTGCTTTTAGTTTTTCTTCCTTCGTTTTATCTTCCTGTTGTTTTTCAATCACCTCTATTAACTTTTTTGTTGCTTAACGATTTCTTGTTGCATTTCGTTTTGCTTTTGGATTTTATCAATTAAAATTTGATGTTCCAAATGAGCATCTTGTCCTTGTTCCTGATCTTCTTTCTTTAATGCCTCTCTGGATAAGATTTCTTCATTTTTTGGCATATGTTTATCGTTTTGCTGCGAATCGGGAGGTTCCACTGGTTGAGGAGGTTCGTGTCTTACTTCCGGACTAACGGTTACTTTTGAAACGGTCTTATTTGAAATTTGTGTAACAATTTTGTCCACTACAACTGGATTGGCTGTGATCAATTTTATGTTTTTGAGTTCAGAATCGACATTTGCTATAACAGGATTTGACTGTACTTTTTCAATATTACGTAGGTTTTCGAATGTTCCTAGGATCATCAATACAATTCCTAAAACTAATATAAACTTTGCCAACAATTTTTCATTAGTGTTTTTCTGCGAAACATTTAAAAAACATATAACAGGAAACAATACGCAGATCATAATTCCTATGGAAGAACCCACTAGTCCCAGTACAAATTCAATATTAGGAATTAAAATCGCAATTACTATCGATACAAAAACTATAACTAAAGTTAAACCTTTAAAACGGCTTTCAGGAATGTAGTTGGTCGTTCCTTCATAGATTGAGCTTGCCTGTCTATAAATTAATGAATGCAAACTGGCCCTGCATGGAAATATGACCAATGGAAAACTAAAAACTATAGATAGTATAAAGCCCAGCTTAACAACTGTTGTTAAAGTTGATGGAGTGAAACTAAGCAAAATATTGCCACCAATGTTCTTGTCAGAAAAAGCTATATATCCAAACACTCCCACGAATAAATACACTATAGTACAAATATTTACAGCGCTCTTAATCACTTGATTCATTTGTTCTAAACTGGGATTCAGCGTTACATGATAAATTTCAAATAATTGTGTCTGACATGAAAGGGCTGTGGAAAAAATTGGGAGACATTGTATAACGCCAGCAGGCCTCCAAAATTCTACGTTACCAATCCAGTCACCATTAAACAAATGTGGCGTAGAATCACAAACGATTTTCATCACCAAACAAACGTAAAAACCGATCGTCACCTTTGACAACCCGCTGAAGCTATCAATATTTCTCAAAAGTCCCAATGGTAAAACACAAAACAAACTTAAACTTATTAAAACTGTCAGTCGCATGGTGCTGGTGGTAGTTTGTCCTGTAATTTCGGCCACGATATCCGGTCCCAAATCGCCCATAACAACAAAAAAAGCTATACATGTACCTATGAGAAACCCAATAATACCAATTTCAATGGTAAACTTGCCTAATCCACCAAATATATAATAGGCCAAATATTCGAAATTCTTTCTTCTAGCTATTATAGAGGCTTTGATCAGAAAGTGGCAGGATAATCTTGATATTAAGCTGCTTAACAGGAGTATGAATATGGACAAAATTATTCCACACTGTTTGAAACAATACGGCATTGCCAGAATGCTCACTCCTATTATGCTGTTTGCCAATGTTATTACGTGAGTGCTTTGTGATTCCATATTTGTAATTTGTTTTCATTGAGATGATAGGAAAATTCAAAGATAAAATGTATTTTGTTAGTTCGCGGGGATAATTTTTGGACTTACTAATTTTTTCTATGAAATTAAGGTTATACACCGTTTTCTTCTTCTGTTTCGCGGTTTGGAGCTGCCTGTTGAGTTCTCGAGAACAGATCTGTGTATACCTCAGTATTGCCAACACTCCAAGATGTATTACCGCCTAATTGTCATTTTGAAACCTCTAGGGATCGTATCTATGTATAATTGCATCTTAAGTATCTCTCGGGGCCGTATTAATAGTCGCACCTTAAGTCTTCCTCAGACTCATGTCTTCCTTGACCAATAAGGAGTGTTTGTTTGCAATGAATAGTCGTTCCTCATTGGTCAAGGAAGACATGAGTGCTGAGGAAGACTTAAGGTGCGACTATTAATACGGACCTCAGTACTCAAAAATACTTTGAGCATCTGTTTTTTATTAATAGTCATTCGATTCCAGTCAAGGGAGACGCTATTAATCAGGTTGGTAAAATGAGTATTGAGAGACACTTGGTTGAGGCTGCCTTGAGTGTTCCTTTAAGGAGCAACTATTATTAATATGACCCTAAAAGTGGGAAGTTAATTCCTTTTATAGAGATGCTGGCGCATGAATTTTTTCTCAATTTTTCTGAAAAATGATAAAAAAAATGTAATTGGTTCCATTAGTTGATGGTCAAAAAAAATAAGGTTACATAAATCAGTGGCATCTACTCGCAGTTTTATTGCCATAAGTGAAGTAAATTAACTCTTACAATTAGAATTGCAATCTGATAAATATTTCCCAATTTTTAATTGTTTTATAAATTTTAAATATGTATAAAATAATTAAAAAAACATTTCTTTTTTTCTTAGGAATTTTCTAAAATTTTATTTTATGAAATTTCTTTACTTTACCATATAGAAATAATTTTATTTATTATTAATTATAATATTAATCTACTGATAATTGAAATGCCTGTAAATTATTAAGTTTGTCGTATTAAAAAAAATGATTAAATATTTGTTGTGTAACATGTATTTTAATTAAACATGTGGATTAATACAACACAAAAAATTTAGCCTAAGATTCAGATCATATTTTCTTTATTCATATTTGTCTTTGTGGGTTTTTTAGACACGTTGGTTAAGTTGTTAAAAACAGCATGAGTATGAATCATATAAATAATTACTAAATGCAAAGTACCGATTACTAATGACTATTTACAACTAAAGCAAATCAATATCGTTACTACTACTTACGTTTGGCCATCAGGAATTTCATCGAAACAATGCAAAAGCAGTCAGAGAATCCTTAGAATTTTAAGGAATGGCGAATTTTCGTGAATTTTTGTTCATACGAATTAAGATTAAAACAAATGATGTATTTAATTTATTTATATTGCCAAATTCATTTTTCAAATTCAAACTGTTTAAAAACCCACTAATCACGATTTTTTACCCATCAAATTAAAAGAACTACCAACATTGCTTAAGACTCAGGCTATACGATCTGGAATAGTAAAAGTGTAATTAAAGTCTCTAGATAATAGGGTAAAGCTGCTTTAGTTCGGCCTTGCCCGGCTGTCGGCCACTTTGACACAACTCTATGATTAGGTATATATCTATAAATATATGTATTACATATATTTATAAATAGGTTACCTAATCGTAGAGTTGTGTTATAGATATATTATTATACAGGCGGCCGATAACTCTAACATTTACCTTATTTGTATTTTAATTGAAACTAAGGTTCTATAGATGTGAGTATTCCTGTCCGCAATTTTCGTTCCACCTGTCAATATTTTTGATAAGTTGATGATTCCATCTGTCCGTACAAATTGGTATGAACAAATCATATCTTGGTTCGTGTTAAGATGTTTTTATTGTATTTTTTTAACTTAAAATTAATTTATAGGTCAAAAATAGTATTTTATTTCATTTTTCAACCATAAAAGTATGATAAAAAGTGTTATTTTAAATCATAACCTACAACATATAGTATTTTGTAAAAAAATCAAATAATATACGTCTTTTGTTGGTTTTCACGTTAAATAAGTTCATTAATATCGTTTAAAAGACACTTATTTTTAAACCATTTAAAGCCCGCTTATATAAACACAGTTTGACAGATACTGACAGATGGAATGAAAATGGCGGATAGGAACTAAAACCACTGTATCTGATAAAGTACTGCAGGACATTAAATTGCAAGTAAGGGCCACAGTTACAGTTCTATTTGAAAAACATTTTTATTGGAAAAAGGCAAAATACTTTGGGCACAAAATGACGGAAAGCTTTTAAATTTCATGAGTTTCGTCGATTGTATTGGCAACACTTGTTGAACTGTCTTGATACTGCAAGCGTGCATATTTCATTGTAAAATATATTTTACTAAAAAAGAAACGTAATATTATTTTAATTAAAATTGGTATGTTCCATTTTATTAATTTATAATTACAAGTGAACTGATGTGCTGTCGTTATAAATTGACATACTATAAATTGGTACCCCTGCTGAGTACGAAATGGAAGTCAGTTTGCGGTATTTTATTAGATACAGTGACTTTAACTGAAACTGTGGTTTAAGGCTATCTCTTATCTCGCGGGTAAGTAGTTTACATATCTTTTAAAATAAGTAAAGAAACCGACTTAGAAACATACATAGAGAAATACTGTTTTTAAAAAGAAGGAAAAAAGCTGAGGAAAAAATACTCAATAGAATTCAAAAACGAAATGACTATATTAACATGAATGATCTAGAAACGAGATATTAATACAAAATAAAGGGTCCATTCTATTAATTTTCAATTAATGCATAATAATTTCATTCAACGATCATCCCTGACAATTGATCTACTATGTATTACAATGCAACAACAGAAGTGTCAAATCAAACAAAAGTACATGAAAACATCAAAAAAACGTAACTCAGATATAAATAGTTCTATTGAACGGCATTTGGCTTAAAGAACATAATCAGAATAGCCAGATGATGGTTGTAGAGGTATCATAAATCAAAAGAAATTTAACATAAAATATTATTAACCCTTAACTAGTCGCGTGAAATAAGATTACATAGGTAGTCGCGTAACTATTGGCGCATACTGACGTCATGCGACTAATTGAAAGTTAAAAAAAATAAAGATGGAATTCAATATACATACATACACATAGTATATATACAGGGTGTACCAGATTTTATTTTACAGTCAATATCTCCGTTGTGTCTAAAGATAAAAATAAAATTAAAAAAAGGTTTTAAATGAGAACTAGTTACCCTTCTAAATATATAATAAAAAACCTCCCCTTGAACATTCAACCCCCAGAAACCAACCCCATCTTTTTTTTTTCAAATGGAAACACCTATTTTTTACTTCATTTTTGAATTCTGCTTCAAATTTTGAGTATATTTCATATAATATATTCTATACTTAACTTCAACAGTTACCGAGAAATTCACAATTGAAATTACATATGAATATATCTATACTATGTATTGATAGTTATATGTTAAACTTAAATTTTTACCTATATTCATATGTAATTTCAATTGTGAATTTCTCGGTAACTGTTGAAGTTAAGTATAGAACATATTATATGAAATATACTCAAAATTTGAAGCAGAATTCAAAAATGAAGTAAAAAATAGGTGTTTCCATTTGAAAAAAAAAAGATGGGGTTGGTTTCTGGGGGTTGAATGTTCAAGGGGATGTTTTTTATTATATATTTAGAAGGGTAACTAGTTCTCATTTAAAACCTTTTTTTAATTTTATTTTTATCTTTAGACACAACGGAGATATTGACTGTAAAATAAAATCTGGGACACCCTGTATATATACTATGTGTATGTATGTATATTGAATTCCATCTTTATTTTTTTTAACTTTCAATTAGTCGCATGACGTCAGTATGCGCCAATAGTTACGCGACTACCTATGTAATCTTATTTCACGCGACTAGTTAAGGGTTAATAATATTTTATGTTAAATTTCTTTTGATTTATGATACCTCTACAACCATCATCTGGCTATTCTGATTATGTTCTTTAAGCCAAATGCCGTTCAATAGAACTATTTATATCTGAGTTACGTTTTTTTGATGTTTTCATGTACTTTTGTTTGATTTGACACTTCTGTTGTTGCATTGTAATACATAGTAGATCAATTGTCAGGGATGATCGTTGAATGAAATTATTATGCATTAATTGAAAATTAATAGAATGGACCCTTTATTTTGTATTAATATCTCGTTTCTAGATCATTCATGTTAATATAGTCATTTCGTTTTTGAATTCTATTGAGTATTTTTTCCTCAGCTTTTTTCCTTCTTTTTAAAAACAGTATTTCTCTATGTATGTTTCTAAGTCGGTTTCTTTACTTATTTTAAAAGATATGTAAACTACTTACCCGCGAGATAAGAGATAGCCTTAAACCACAGTTTCAGTTAAAGTCACTGTATCTAATAAAATACCGCAAACTGACTTCCATTTCGTACTCAGCAGGGGTACCAATTTATAGTATGTCAATTTATAACGACAGCACATCAGTTCACTTGTAATTATAAATTAATAAAATGGAACATACCAATTTTAATTAAAATAATATTACGTTTCTTTTTTAGTAAAATATATTTTACAATGAAATATGCACGCTTGCAGTATCAAGACAGTTCAACAAGTGTTGCCAATACAATCGACGAAACTCATGAAATTTAAAAGCTTTCCGTCATTTTGTGCCCAAAGTATTTTGCCTTTTTCCAATAAAAATGTTTTTCAAATAGAACTGTAACTGTGGCCCTTACTTGCAATTTAATGTCCTGCAGTACTTTATCAGATACAGTGGTTTTAGTTCCTATCCGCCATTTTCATTCCATCTGTCAGTATCTGTCAAACTGTGTTTATATAAGCGGGCTTTAAATGGTTTAAAAATAAGTGTCTTTTAAACGATATTAATGAACTTATTTAACGTGAAAACCAACAAAAGACGTATATTATTTGATTTTTTTTACAAAATACTATATGTTGTAGGTTATGATTTAAAATAACACTTTTTATCATACTTTTATGGTTGAAAAATGAAATAAAATACTATTTTTGACCTATAAATTAATTTTAAGTTAAAAAAATACAATAAAAACATCTTAACACGAACCAAGATATGATTTGTTCATACCAATTTGTACGGACAGATGGAATCATCAACTTATCAAAAATATTGACAGGTGGAACGAAAATTGCGGACAGGAATACTCACATCTATAGAACCTTAGTTTCAATTAAAATACAAATAAGGTAAATGTTAGAGTTATCGGCCGCCTGTATAATAATATATCTATAACACAACTCTACGATTAGGTAACCTATTTATAAATATATGTAATACATATATTTATAGATATATACCTAATCATAGAGTTGTGTCAAAGTGGCCGACAGCCGGGCAAGGCCGAACTAAAGCAGCTTTACCCTATTATCTAGAGACTTTAATTACACTTTTACTATTCCAGATCGTATAGCCTGAGTCTTAAGCAATGTTGGTAGTTCTTTTAATTTGATGGGTAAAAAATCGTGATTAGTGGGTTTTTAAACAGTTTGAATTTGAAAAATGAATTTGGCAATATAAATAAATTAAATACATCATTTGTTTTAATCTTAATTCGTATGAACAAAAATTCACGAAAATTCGCCATTCCTTAAAATTCTAAGGATTCTCTGACTGCTTTTGCATTGTTTCGATGAAATTCCTGATGGCCAAACGTAAGTAGTAGTAACGATATTGATTTGCTTTAGTTGTAAATAGTCATTAGTAATCGGTACTTTGCATTTAGTAATTATTTATATGATTCATACTCATGCTGTTTTTAACAACTTAACCAACGTGTCTAAAAAACCCACAAAGACAAATATGAATAAAGAAAATATGATCTGAATCTTAGGCTAAATTTTTTGTGTTGTATTAATCCACATGTTTAATTAAAATACATGTTACACAACAAATATTTAATCATTTTTTTTAATACGACAAACTTAATAATTTACAGGCATTTCAATTATCAGTAGATTAATATTATAATTAATAATAAATAAAATTATTTCTATATGGTAAAGTAAAGAAATTTCATAAAATAAAATTTTAGAAAATTCCTAAGAAAAAAAAAGAAATGTTTTTTTAATTATTTTATACATATTTAAAATTTATAAAACAATTAAAAATTGGGAAAATATTTATCAGATTGCAATTCTAATTGTAAGAGTTAATTTACTTCACTTATGGCAATAAAACTGCGAGTAGATGCCACTGATTTATGTAACCTTATTTTTTTTTGACCATCAACTAATGGAACCAATTACATTTTTTTTATCATTTTTCAGAAAAATTGAGAAAAAATTCATGCGCCAGCATCTCTATAAAAGGAATTAACTTCCCACTTTTAGGGTCATATTAATAATAGTTGCTCCTTAAAGGAACACTCAAGGCAGCCTCAACCAAGTGTCTCTCAATACTCATTTTACCAACCTGATTAATAGCGTCTCCCTTGACTGGAATCGAATGACTATTAATAAAAAACAGATGCTCAAAGTATTTTTGAGTACTGAGGTCCGTATTAATAGTCGCACCTTAAGTCTTCCTCAGCACTCATGTCTTCCTTGACCAATGAGGAACGACTATTCATTGCAAACAAACACTCCTTATTGGTCAAGGAAGACATGAGTGCTGAGGAAGACTTAAGG
>JABRWK010000269.1:68658-90101 GCA_013372445.1 Hypothenemus hampei | reverse complement strand
GGTCCGTCTAATTTAAAACGTTTCTCGTCGGACCAGATTATCTAAAATGAAAAGGACTTTAAAAATTTCAAACAATGCGGAAAATCCATACGGTATTCCAGTTAGTGTTCATATTTTCTTGTGCGAATTGGAGTCATCGAGCTTTGTGGAATTCTGTCAAAGCTGGTGCCTTTTTCATGCGTGCTCTAACAATGTAAGGACATGCTTTAATGACGTTTCGGATTGTCATAGGCGTCACATTTAGGCGTAATTCTCGTTGGATAGTGGCACTCGAAGACGCCGTATTGGATGCCCGTCGCAGAATTCGGCGCTTGTCACGGGCATTAAGCTTGGACGGCCTTCCCGAGCATGGTGCTGTACCATATCCAGCTAGATCTCGCAAAAATCTATTGACAACATCTGCTGAACGACCAATTTGGGTGGCAATACGCCTATTGCTGAGGCCCAAATTATGAAGCACCTCAATTTTCCCAATTTCAACATTCAACATTACAATGCCGTACTTACTCGTGCAGGCCTCTAGTGCATATCTAAAGTGTGGGATTTACCAGAGATTTGTAAATGATAAAACAGAATTTTAAATGATATGTTAAAGTTATTCGAACTAAATATAATGATTTAATAATTTCTGATCTATAAATTTATGTAAGTAGATAAATAATTTAACGATTGTTACTTTATTTAAGACCAATAACTATCGCCGACATATACGATATGCATTAAAAACCAAATCAATATTTAGGTCTTTATGATAAATGTCTAGTAAAGTTGTTAGAGATGGAAAATAATTCTTTTTGTGCTTGCAAATAAAGCAATGCAAGTAAAGATTAGCAGTTGAATTTCTATAAACAGAATATTGCCTAGAACCCAATGTTTGGTTTATGATACCTCTCCTACTTTTTTATTTGTATTTCAACAATTTCAGAATGGAGTTGCAAATCAGTTTCAGAAGTTGCCTCACAATTGCGTTATGCGACAACTCCTATTATTGTGCTGGTGTGCGTGTGGTCCATCATTTCTTCCTGACGCAATTAAGGGGTTCAGAGGACAAGTTATACAAGTGCAGTTTTATAAAGAAAACTAACAATTAATTTTTTAGTAATATTACGCAACATTCAAATAAATGACTTTTCAGTTGTTCACTTGAAAATATTGTTTATTTAAAGGCCTTTCACAAGATATAATAGTCAATTGAAATAACATCAGTACTTGCCAGTAATTGAACAACTTAAAAATTTTATTATTCAACAAGTGAGAATTTGACAGACATGATGAATTAGGTGGTTTATGAAAGGCAGCTCGGCACATGCTATTTTTTTCATCAACTTCAGCACCCTGTAACTTCGCTATTGTTGGAGATCAGATCCAAATTCATATAAACTTTTTTGCTTAAAATAATAAGATCTATCACAAATTTCAGTTTGAAATCGCAATACTAAAAAAAAAGTTTCCCATAAGAAACTTCAATCGATATAAGGTACAGGTTTAAATTGAAATATTGATCTGGAATTGGACGTACCTTATTTTTTCAGCACCTAAAACAATATAAAGAGGAGTGCTACTCAAATTTCGAAAGTCGCCAAAATAAGGACCACCCTTTACATACATTATTTTTATCTTTTTGTCTCCAAATTTTTTTTATCTGAATTACAGGAAAAGTCCACCTAATCGAAGTGTACACTACTCTGAAATTTCAATAAAATGTGTCAAGAAACACGGACGGTTTTCACAACAAAACTATTTTTTTCATTAATTTCAGCATCCTGTATACTGAGTATAAAGTGTCAACAGGAAAAGAGCCATAAGAAAATTAATTTCGAAATTTGGTAGAAAAATAATTTCACACAATCGATGGTTAACGCCTTGCCCTAGTAATCTGTACCATCCTATATATTTAAATTAGTAAACTTATTATTTTGTTATTATGGATATCTACATGAATAATACTACACAGTTTAAGCGATGGAAACTTATTTATCCATTCACGGTAAATACGGTAATGAATGAGAATATCGTGAATAATTCACTCTTATTGGATTTCAAACACTCATTATTAGTTATTGAAACCGAATAGGTATATTTTGAAACTTGTAGTCATATAATACTTAAAAAGAAAACGCTTCTTTTCCCTAATTTTAAATTTAATGGCGATATTTTTCTTTTAAGACACAAATGTAGTTCTCCAACATTTAACTAAAGCTGAGTCATCACATAAACATTTTCAACTTGAATGAGCCGAATTCACGTAGTGTAGACGTTTCTCCGACTCGAATGAAATGCGCTGAATGTTTTCTGAAAATTGTCGGTAAATCAAGAATGCAGAAAGTTATTGTTCGGCGAATTGGGGATGCCAGTGTCTTTTTGTACGCTACAATATAACTGATTACTTACTTGCCGGTTACTAATAACTAAATAATTTGTTATTTTCGGACATCTCTACAGCTAGGTGTGAAGGGCCCAAAGACTATAAGTAACCAAAAAGTTCAACAACAATAAATGTATTAACTAAAAATGATTCTCGAAACTTAAAATCATTTAACAAAACTTGTAACTGAAAAACACTCTGCTTTTTTTAAAACATGACATTCAGAACTTGACTTAACTACTTCTTCTTTTCTCTTTTCACATTTTTAGAGTATATTCCAAAAAAATCATCTCAACAGTGATCCCTACGCCGAGAATCAATCTTATGAATTCGTCCCTTGTCTGGAGTTTTTATTGTTCCATTACCTATTGCGTTATTTATAGCTATTCTACAATGACGCAGTTGTCGGTTGTTGGAGGTCATATTCAAGTGCAGTATGTTCCCAGCTGTGAGATTATATTTGCCGGATGTCATTGACCGAAGGAAATATGAACATAACTCATTTCTTACGTCTTCCGACTATTACAATCAGGTTATGACCACAGCGAACAGACAATTTTTTCTTTAAACTTTTAACACCATCGGTATGCTTTGCTTTATTCTTTGTTCTTTAAAGTAGAAAATTGATCTTCTACAAGTTACTTCTGATAATACGATTCTCAAATATCGATATTTCATCTTAAAAAAATCTTCGTAAATATAAATCAATAAACAGCATACCTACTAACAACCATCAATGTACCACAACCTGTACAATCGTGGCACAGTTTAATCGAAACGCTTAATTTCCAAAGTTATAATCCGGGCACACCTTTTTAATGCGGACGTTTGATAGCCAACTTTTTAGCCTTACTCGTCGTGGACAAGCTACACATGAAGTTATTTGGCACTTCAGAAGCCTGCTCAAATTTGGTCTCTTGGTCACACTTGATCTTACAAACGAGAATTTTCTTTAATTTTATTAAAGATATATACATAAAATAGATACACAGGATATAACAGATCAATATGCCGCTATTTTCGAGTTCAGCAAAATAAGGAGAAAATGCTAACATTGCCATGATCAAAAACGCACCATTTTTAATATACAGGATGACAAAGTTTTATTTTTTTAAATTTTTTGCTATTTTCTTTCGTATGAATAAAGATCACTTAATAAAATTTCTAATACCTATGTTTTTTGAGAGCTTTTACAAGAAAGTGTAAAAACCGTTGGTTTCCATATATAGGGTCTTATGTTTTCTAGGGTCATGTACTATTTTTTGCTTCGTAACCTTTTTTGGAACACCCTGTGTGAATTCTGATTTCACATATAGATTCCTTCTTCCTTTTTTAACTTTTTGATCTCTTGCATTATTTTCTTATCTTTCACCATTTACGAAAAATGTGTATAAATAGCTACCGATGGATATTAAGGCAGAAGTTAAGGAAGCAAAAGAAAATCTGAAGTGTTTCTGTAGGTGAATCACATGTATTAAATTAGTAAAGTAAAGTATTAGTAAAGGTAAGTGAATCTAAATAAAAACTAAATTATAGGAGCTGTTTAAAATGTTCATGCAGTATGTTTCAAAATAAATTCAAACTTTGTCACCCTGTATATCAGAAATGGTGCCTTTTTTGATCATATGTATATTAGCATTTTTTTCTTATTTTGCTAAGTACTATCACCCCCTGAAATATTGGCCTGATGATCTATTACTTCCTGTATATTTAGAATATGATGGACGTTACGGATGGCTACCTGTATATACAGGGTGTCTCAGAAATCACGCATCACCACCAAACCACGCTATTGGACGGACCCATTGAACGTAGAAAAAATGCTTAAAAAAATCTTTTCAAAGAAATGGTCGAGTTATAACTGTTCAAAGTTGCGAACTTAAAGACGCTCTGACTCAATAATTAAAGTGAATTATGTAATTGTCTGTATTGCATGCTAACGCGTACAGTCGAAAAAAAAACGGTATTTGTTATTACAATTAGTTTCAGAAATAGCAAATTTTAGTTTTCGATCACATTCCCATGAAAAAAAAATTGTATTCTTGACAGTAGATTTAGACATAGTAATCATTCTGAAAGTTTCATAGTTTTAGACATATCGAAAGTTTCAGTTTTTGACATCAACATCATTTTTAAATTTATATGCTGAGCGCCATGTATTTATATGTATGTAGGTATGTAATTAATAAGTATGTACCTACTTGCCAGTTTGTTTTTATTTTTTTATTGAAATAAATTAAATATTTAATAGACATCTACAAAACAATCTTTGAATTTCATATTTTATTTAGTTTAAAAATTCTATATTAAACTTTGATGATTATTCCCGTATCGACCAATTCGGATAAATCGTTAATCCGGACACTCGCCTTACATCTAATTATCCGGATTAAAGAGGTTCTACTGTATTACTATTTAGTACATTTTATCTGAAACTAAAAGAAATGTATGTTACGGTTAAAATATTTACTTGGTTAGTTCATAAACTAGCTAGTTACTATACGAACTAGCCAGCACCAGCAGCTATTTTAGTAGAAAAATAATTTTCCATCAAAATAATCAGTCATTTGGATAGTTTGTATATTAACGAATTAGTTTATAAACTACCCAAGCAAGTACTTTAACCGTAACATATACATATATACATTTTCACAGAATTGAAAAAGATTTTAATCCTTCCATAATACGGTAATAGAAAGTTGTCAAATGTAAATAGATCATTACAGCCATAATAGGGGTGGCAACGCCGACAAAGACATTTCCATATAAATTATTGAAAATAAAATAATCATTACTGATATACATACGTTTCGGCCAAACAGATATGTAAATTTCGTAAAAAGGTAAAATAAATTTGCAATGGACAAAGTGTCTCCATTAAATTTCCCTTTATTTGCATAATACGACTAGTTGGTCGATGGCCTGCGCTGTGACATATATATAGTAAAAAAAATACATAAAAATTGTTGAAATTCAACGAATAAATAGAAAAAATTTAATAAAGGATACGTAGGAATTCGAAAAACATGGAACTTCAAAGCATATCCAGTATTTAAGTAATGGGCCTAGCTTCTTTCCAAATGGATGTTCGGCTGACGATTTTTGCCTACAAATAAATTCTGGGAAAAATACGATTTCGTTTAACTTAACTAAATAGCGCAATATTTTCTGCCATATATTTAGGCATAATGGAATAGGAAAAAAGTTAGAGTATAGAATAAATTTTCTTCAGAAAATAAATATTATTTGAGCAACTGCTTTTTGTCGTAATTCAATCAAGACAAAGACAAATTTATAAGTGAAATAAAATAATAAATGGGCGCATGTCCCCAGAAAATGATACTTATTACTATTCTAGGAAAAAATCTAGGAAAACTTCGAGAGAATTGTATTTTCCTTTTAAGAACAGAACTCGTGTTGTGACAAATATAAAAAGTTTTATATTTATGTACATGATTATTTATACTATTCAACAAATGAAAAATATTATTTTTGGTTGTAACGTGGTTATGTGGTTAATACTGTCGTGATTTGGTGGATTCGGCACTTGCCTTCGGCCTGCCAGGATTGTTAATTATTCTATGTTAAAAAATTATATAAATTCAGTTATTTATTAAAAATAAGCAAAAAAATTATAGCATTGCGTAGTAACAATGAGTGCTTTTTCTACAATGGATATTTAATTCACGTACAATGATTGACGTTGATTACGTTTATAATTTGACAGATTTGAATTTCTACGTCTTATGTACATTATATGCTTACGTCTATTGTGAACAAGCACTAATTGAATTAATACTAATAAAAATAACTTGAATCAAAACTATATGTAAAATACTTGTACATTAATCTTTTTAGGATTCTCACGTGATAAGACTGGTTTGTTTGTAGTCTGTAGTCATAAATTAATTAAATAATAACAAATTTGTTATAATCGTGAAATAGACAAATCTCATTACTTCCATATAAAAATAAGAATTTTCAAAAGAAAATTTTTGCTGAAATTATTAAATTTCTTATTCCAACAATATGGGATTTGCTTGAGTTTATAGAGAGCTTTATTTAATATGCAAACTTTTTTAGCGTTTTTAAAATCTAGCGAAATATCGGGGAAAATGTTTTATTCAATTTCTCCATGCAATACCTTTGAAGGAATGGATTACAGTGTCATAATAGTGGTCAATCTCGCAACTGATGTATAGGATTCTGTATAATCCAGGCCCACACGTTGTTCAAATCATCTCGCCCTTAGCCTAGCTTTATATTTTTTTACTTCTCCAGATTTATTCTGTTTGTATATAATCATAACTGTCGATTGACTAGGTATTAATTTTCCTTTAGACACTTTTTGAGTTACAATCTACGTATTGTTCCTTTCTAAGATATAAATTTCATCCCTAATGGCAGTTTTCCATTGTTTACGATCTGGCCTTTATTTAACCTCATCCATATCTTCAGATGCATCATCTATTATGACCATTACATTCAAGGCAATATACGATCTACATATGTATATGTATACAGGAAATTTCCAATTTTGAAGGGAACAATGAGGGAACACCCAAAAATAATCAAAATTACACGATCTGCCTTTATCAGTTATATTCGCGAAACTTTCAATACCTATGTTCAAGGTAGTAAAATCTTCGTAAAAAACTTGAAGTTTATTAATATTTGTTTTAAACACCTGGAGATATTATTTACAATTTTGTTTACAGTTTGTATACCCAACAGCAGATATTTGGCTTTAAAAATATTTTCTTGAAATTTATCAGTGACATGTGTACGGGCATCACCCCATATATTTTTAATGAAAAACATGATACACCAATGTTTTTGCCTAAATGAAAATTAATTTTAATATGGCCGTTCAAAATGAGATTAAAAAAAAGCTTCTTTTGACTTTTTGTCGTCTGATGTACCGTTTTCGAATAAAATTAATAAAAATCATTTAAATGTAAATTATTTAATTTAAAGGACATTTTAATAATTTTAACAATATTAACTCAATTTGAATTTGGGTTAATACATGTAGTACATTAGTACATTAGTAGAATAAATATACTATTAATAGACAAACACAAATGTAAAAAAATTAATTCAGCAATTTTCCAAATGAAGGTAATATTCCTAAAAACATATTTCAGATTGTTTTCTAAAGAATTAATAATAGTGACGGTTACTATACGATTATTTTTCCTCAATACCCTGCATGCTGTTTCTATATAAATTAGATCTAACGTAGCATCAATATTTTCTTTTAAATAACCTCAACAGTGATAATCCAAAGAATTCAAGTATAGAAGCTGGCTAAGAAGCTAGACCTTTCCCAGGGACGTAATCATAATTTTCATCATTTTTCGACCGCTCTACTCAACGCCACTAATTATTAACATTTAATCAGCCCCTGACTACATGTCCAAAATGGCAAGGAGTGCCATCCAGTTGTATGCAACTATTTATGTGTGTGAAAAGAGGTATGTCTTCAGATAGACCAGACTTATAAGCTACTGTTTAAAAAGTTGTAAAGAAACACTCTATTCAAAAGAAAAAAAAGTCCGCAAAGATAATGGTCAACCCTGTAGAATCAAACGTCAGCTTTAAATTTATGTTAAAATATTCGAGGACGGACAAAGTAAGGATATTTGTGACTCAGGTATGATAACTACGAAAATTAGTTACATAATTTGTTCGTTCGTCCATAGAATAGCATATAATAATTGCAGTTTTAATTCTAGGTCATTTAAAATCCAATGACAAAATAAAGTAGTAGATGTTTTTAGACGTTACCCGGAATTAAATTTTGTTCAGCTTGAAAAAGATGTGCCTTTTCGTAGTCATTCCGCAAAATATTCTAGACTTTTGATAAACCGACTTGAAGCTATTGAGGCACACGTCTGGTACTTAAATAACGATTTTTACAAAAACCTTTAAAATTTAATTCTTATGTCTTACTCTTCTGTCTTTATTCTTTTCTGATATATTATTTAGTCCAGATTACTGAAATTGAGCATTGGTTTCAGTAAAGGCACATGAATGTGGTTGCAATACTCATAAATATGTATAATGCACATCTGCATATTCTTTGTTAGTGAATAATCATTACACAATGAATTCAAATTAAAAATAATTTAACGCATCGAACTGTAGAAATATTTCTCTGTACAAATTAAAAATTAGATTTCAATAGCAAGAAATCAAGATATCATGCCTTAAAAAGTCTTGTTAATAATTAAAATCATGTCCAGTTGTTANCCTAATGGCAGTTTTCCATTGTTTACGATCTGGCCTTTATTTAACCTCATCCATATCTTCAGATGCATCATCTATTATGACCATTACATTCAAGGCAATATACGATCTACATATGTATATGTATACAGGAAATTTCCAATTTTGAAGGGAACAATGAGGGAACACCCAAAAATAATCAAAATTACACGATCTGCCTTTATCAGTTATATTCGCGAAACTTTCAATACCTATGTTCAAGGTAGTAAAATCTTCGTAAAAAACTTGAAGTTTATTAATATTTGTTTTAAACACCTGGAGATATTATTTACAATTTTGTTTACAGTTTGTATACCCAACAGCAGATATTTGGCTTTAAAAATATTTTCTTGAAATTTATCAGTGACATGTGTACGGGCATCACCCCATATATTTTTAATGAAAAACATGATACACCAATGTTTTTGCCTAAATGAAAATTAATTTTAATATGGCCGTTCAAAATGAGATTAAAAAAAAGCTTCTTTTGACTTTTTGTCGTCTGATGTACCGTTTTCGAATAAAATTAATAAAAATCATTTAAATGTAAATTATTTAATTTAAAGGACATTTTAATAATTTTAACAATATTAACTCAATTTGAATTTGGGTTAATACATGTAGTACATTAGTACATTAGTAGAATAAATATACTATTAATAGACAAACACAAATGTAAAAAAATTAATTCAGCAATTTTCCAAATGAAGGTAATATTCCTAAAAACATATTTCAGATTGTTTTCTAAAGAATTAATAATAGTGACGGTTACTATACGATTATTTTTCCTCAATACCCTGCATGCTGTTTCTATATAAATTAGATCTAACGTAGCATCAATATTTTCTTTTAAATAACCTCAACAGTGATAATCCAAAGAATTCAAGTATAGAAGCTGGCTAAGAAGCTAGACCTTTCCCAGGGACGTAATCATAATTTTCATCATTTTTCGACCGCTCTACTCAACGCCACTAATTATTAACATTTAATCAGCCCCTGACTACATGTCCAAAATGGCAAGGAGTGCCATCCAGTTGTATGCAACTATTTATGTGTGTGAAAAGAGGTATGTCTTCAGATAGACCAGACTTATAAGCTACTGTTTAAAAAGTTGTAAAGAAACACTCTATTCAAAAGAAAAAAAAGTCCGCAAAGATAATGGTCAACCCTGTAGAATCAAACGTCAGCTTTAAATTTATGTTAAAATATTCGAGGACGGACAAAGTAAGGATATTTGTGACTCAGGTATGATAACTACGAAAATTAGTTACATAATTTGTTCGTTCGTCCATAGAATAGCATATAATAATTGCAGTTTTAATTCTAGGTCATTTAAAATCCAATGACAAAATAAAGTAGTAGATGTTTTTAGACGTTACCCGGAATTAAATTTTGTTCAGCTTGAAAAAGATGTGCCTTTTCGTAGTCATTCCGCAAAATATTCTAGACTTTTGATAAACCGACTTGAAGCTATTGAGGCACACGTCTGGTACTTAAATAACGATTTTTACAAAAAACCTTTAAAATTTAATTCTTATGTCTTACTCTTCTGTCTTTATTCTTTTCTGATATATTATTTAGTCCAGATTACTGAAATTGAGCATTGGTTTCAGTAAAGGCACATGAATGTGGTTGCAATACTCATAAATATGTATAATGCACATCTGCATATTCTTTGTTAGTGAATAATCATTACACAATGAATTCAAATTAAAAATAATTTAACGCATCGAACTGTAGAAATATTTCTCTGTACAAATTAAAAATTAGATTTCAATAGCAAGAAATCAAGATATCATGCCTTAAAAGTCTTGTTAATAATTAAAATCATGTCCAGTTGTTATTATAAAATTATTAAAATACAGATTAATTTAAATGATGTGCATTAATACGAATCTTATTTTTTACACGAAATTCGTCTAGATAGGACAAAAAGTTAAGAAAGTTATTTTCTTGGGAACTGAATAATACTGTCAAAAATACTTTAATTTGGACAAAAACTTAGGTGTACCATTTTTTTGAATATCTTGTGTGGTGCTCATATGTATGCAATTGATAGATCTAAAGAAAATATTGTTAAAGCTAGTTGCTCCCATATTTAATATTTTCTTCCGGATTAACTTGTTTAATCGGCGATATTTTAGTGAATAATGACATAATTTTATAAAATTTACTATTTATATATTCTTAGGCAGTTCACTGCGCACTCTGTACAATAAAAATACAGCCAAACGCTATATAAGACAGTTACTACCTATTTGGACACACATTCGGTAACTAGATTTATACTATCTACTCTTCTCGTTACAAAATTTTAATCTGTTTTAGTTCTGTAACTAAGCGAAGTAGGGCCTAGTTTCATATGATATTTTTTGTTCAAAATTGCTTTTACAACAAGTTTTAAAAGTTTGTTACGATCATTATAAATCTCCCTGTATAAACCATATCCCTAAGTCTTACACAAATTCGATTAAAAGTCAAGAGTATATTTGTTGGAAAAACACTCATACACATCAAACACACCGATAAAAACCAAAAGAAATATTTGAACACAAGGTTGACTTTTTTTTAAATAGAATCGCCTTTGTTTTATTATTTCATATTTTTAGTCAACATACCCTTTACGTTCTTAACAATTTTTTTGATTATTCAGTTTTTTTATATATTCTGAGTTAAATTGATCGACAAACAACATACTTTCCATAAAGTGAACAGGTAAAAATTATGTATAAAGTACTAATTAATTATTACATTATCTGATTGTTATTTTTTTACAAAATTCAGATTTTCATTTATTAATTATATTATATTAAAATATCATTTCCATTGTCAACATAAAAGAATTGTCGTTTGTCGGTCAATTTAGATAAACTGAAAAATGTCTAAAACTGCTACAGATTGGTATAAAACATGATTAATAAAATCAAGGCGTTATTCTTTTTAAAGGAATAAAGTTTTGGTACTTTTACTTTCCTTAAATACTCAAAGACAAGACCTGTGACTTTTACCCTACAAAATTGAAAATACTTTCATTATATAAAGATGAAAAAATAAATTGAGCATTTTCTTCAATCTTTTTCTCGAAAATTAATAGTTATTAGGTTATCAAATGCAAACACCTTTGTAGACCACCATATAATTGTCCAGGATTGATGTTACAAAAGGTATGAAAAACAACAAACTTTTGAAGTTCATTTTAAGATTGTGAGTTCAAGTTTGCTTGATATAAAAGGAACTTTAAGCAAATTTAGTAATAGTTTTTGAAAAAGTTGGCCTTGACAAAGAAGTGGAAACAATTTTCTTTTATAATAAAGTATCTTCCTTGTTTATAATACTATTTAATTCCAAAGTTTATAATGAACCACTCACGAAATGATGCCACGAGACCAACAAGACGAGAAATTTCAACTTGTAGGAAAAATGATTCGTCTTCTCTCGGTCTCATATTGTCATCGAGACCAGACGAGAGTTATTCGTTGGCCTCGTTAGCATCACGAGTTACATGGATAACTATACATATATGCCTACTGCCTCGTTTAATTTAGCTGCGAAAATCCTGACAAGTTATATATTTAAAGTAACATTTACACTTAATGTGACAATAAGTTTGTTCCAGCAGTAAAATAGAACAATTACAGCACCGCTTTGTTGTGACGATTTATATCACGATTTTTCAGTTGCAAATCATAACAGTGATCTGATCTGAGAGACTGGTGTGATCATGTTTCAGAAAAAACAAGCGTTATAAAAGATTTGTGGTTTATTTAATATTTTTTATTTTTTAGCAAGCACATTTGATAAATTAGTGATGTTAAAAAATACTGTAGTGATTCACAATGTGATTTACAAATAACAATATCACTCAGTACTAATTAAACGCTGGTTCTAGAACGTTTCTCTTACCATTTTACTTACTTAATACCTTCAAAAAAATAATATAGAATTTATTACAGCTGATACGGTAATTGTAAGAAAAATTGAAACGTAAGTATCAAACTGTCGCTTTTTTTAATTTTCTTAATATTGGTTTAAACAATAAAGTCGTAGCTTGTGGTAATTTAAACGAAAAATTTACTTTCTTGTTAGTTAATATAGCACTATAGAGGTATATGGAGCCATACGTGAACTTAGTTTGAATTTTCGCACATAATTTTTGTTTTTTTAGATTTTTAAAATGGCACTTCAATTATATTGAATTTTTTACTCATCAATTGATCTGAAAGCAAGTATTTCCAAATTCACAGACGAGCCAATATTTTTTTACTTAATGCTTTGAACTTAAATCGATTATAAATGGTTCAGTGTTTTCTAATGTTTTCAAAATATGTCAGTTTTTACGATCCCAGAACATAATTGTCTTATGAAAACGCATTGACTAACGATCAGAAAACCCTTTTTTTTTATTGTCATTCGAGGTAACAATACTGAAACCTTTCTCCGGAATTTTCACACATACGTGAGGGTAGGCGTGGTTCTCCGTCTCTGCCCTCCGGTTGCTAAGCAGCCGAAGATGCGGGGACATCAGTAGAGTTAGAGCGCAAGCAGGCAGTGAGGGATCGAGACACAACCATCAAAGTTCTTCAGTTCCAGTGTCGATGCGGCCCTGTAGGACGTCGGCGTCGGTTTTTATTTCCTATCCACGTAAACTTTCGACTTCGCGACGCCCGAGAGACATTTATTATTATTGCCAACTCTCCGCGCTTCCTATTATCTATATTAAAAAATTGCCTGTTGCGTTCCACGAGACGCAAAATTTCTAATGTAAGTTTGGTGTCGATAAATGTTTTTCTTTTGTTTTTTGTTCTGTGAGTCTTTTTCTAGATTAACATGAACAGTTTTCTTTCATCCATATGTTTCGATTGTTTTATTAAATCTTAATTCATACTTTTAGATCATTAATTTATCAGATTAGATGGAATAAACATTTTTTAGAATATTATTTCCAAGAAAAAATAATAGACAAAAATTGCAGTACCATATTTTTTTATATTTAGGAAGGTATAGGTGATTTTCAAAACTTGCAATTTTTGTATCTTATTAATAATATAGAGAGCCATTTATTTTAATACATTTTTTATATTATTGTTACTCAATAAATCCATTCATCATATCTTACATTAGCTTTAAAATGATGTCCAAGCCGTTCGATAAACCGATTAGTAATGAGAACATAGCTTAAATATATATAAAAATCATGAATTAAAAATAAAACATTAACTCAAACTGTCTATGAGTCTTAAGTTCAAATTAGTTTTCAATGACATTCACTTATTTCTAACATCAATTTTTCACAGCACTTACTGAATTTCGAGAAGCACTTACCACAACTGAAATTAAATATATTTCTAGAAAGTCCCAACTTTCTCGTACTCTGAATTATTAAAACCTTGTTTATACTATAATATTTAAACTGCTTTCAAAAGTGAAAATCGACAGATGTCAGGACAATACGTATATATGTATGTATATTTGGTAAGATGTAAAATAAATGTCATTTTCCTCATCTATTTTTCAATTTTTTCTATATATTTCTTGAATTCTAAATATGCATAACCCGACACAATACAATTTCAATGTTGCACATTTAACAAAATTGTCTGTATTATTTTTTTTCGTATGAATTTAGTGGTCACTATATATAAAATAATTGTGCTAGCCCTTTTTTCCCTCTTGCAAGCACTTCTGGAATGCAATTTTCGCAATGGCTCTTAGTTCCTTCAGCGATATTTTCTTTGTCTCTTTAATATTGGCAAAACGTCTTATAAGTTTTTGTATATGTTAGATTTTTTTGTGGTTTAACCACAAAAAGATCAGAAGTCCTATGAATATATAATTATAAAAAACACGACTTCTTGGTACAATTTTTAAAATATGTATTAAAGTAAAAACCATTTCTTTATAAATGTGTAGTAAGTCATCATATCAGGTCAACAATGTAAACTCCCGTATTTACATTCATCTCTGTTGAAAACTTGTTTAAATATTCAATAAATAGGACCTTCATATTTTCTTCAAATAGCGCAATTTTTTCGATGTCAGCTTCTTAGAAACCATTGAAATGAAGTGATTCAGTTGAAACTGGTTAAGTTTTTTTGATGAAACTTTAAGTATTCATAAATATTTTTCATCACTAGTTATTATTCTATTATTCATTTACATAAAAAGTAGTCTTAACATACCGAAAATACTTTAAATTAATTCTTGATATGATCAAAATAATATTTTGATAACATCAATGATATTTTCAATTTTGCAATTTCGAGTTTGTTGCTGACTCTAATTCACTTACTTTTAAATAAACTGACCGGCAAAAAAACCGGCCACCTAAAAAAATGTAAAAATTAAAACCTCATTTTTACGCAAACTACTGGTCGGAATTGGATAATTTTTTTTTCAATTGTAGCCCTGTTATGGATGAATTTCCTACAGTAAGGAAATGCCCAAAAAATAAAATTGACATATTGTACAGGGCGTGTAAATAGTGTCATGTTTCTTCATCAAAGTTTATCGACTTCTGTGGACAATACAAGGTACCTCAAGCATTCGCAGACCATGCAGTGATATAACCTGATGTCTAAGGAGTATTTTGTTTTTTAATCGTCCCTCTATCTTGTACCCTTCCAGAGATATTCAACTTTTTCAAGACATCTTGCACTTTTCCACATACAGTTTATTAAGCTAGAGGATAAAATTAGCGTGAAATTATCATTGTTTGTATTCACTGGACACATGGTAACCTGTCTAATAATGTAATAATGTAATCCACTGTATAGTTTTCATATGCCTCAGCTACCTGGCATTGTCCGTGGAAGACTTTAAACTTTGATGAAAAACATGACACTATTTACACGCCGTGTACAATATGTAAATTTTATTTTTTGGGCATTTCCTTACTGTAGGAAATTCATCCATAATAGAGCTACAATTGAAAAAAAAATCATCAAATTCCGACTAGCAGTTTGCGCCAAAAAGAGGTTTTAATTTTTACATTTTTTTAGGTGGCCGGTTTTTTTGCCGGTCAGTTTATTTTCAAAGCCCGTAAAATTATCATAAAAACTTGTATATTTTCTGTACTTAAATGAATGTATCACATCTAAAAGGTTCGTCAGAAGACAACAAAACAACAGTGCAACAGTATTGCAATTTGCTATGCCCTAAAAACAAAATATACTTAATGCAAATGCTCTGGTTCTACAAAGACAATACAGCGACAAAGAGTTAATTTTTTCAGAAACAATTATCGATGTTATTATACTTTGTTTTATTTATTTTCTTCTCTTTTATTAAGATAAAATTTAATGAACTTTAAGTTCTATTGCGTTATAAATACGCGTGAAATTTGAATTTGTAAAAATGACAATTCAATCATAACAATTCATTTTAAATTTATTAAAATAATTTTCCAAAATTTGTTTAAATAATCATCGAATGCTTTATTTTATAATATTATCTGAAACAAGTGAACGCAACACATGTATTACAGCTTTCCCTGTCAACCTACATATAGTGTGATCCATTTTAAAGGGAAAGACCCCTGTAAATTTGTCTCGGATTTTTCCTATTCTTTTTTTTACTTATGGGGCACCTTAAACTGTATTTTATGGCAAATCTAGAATGAGCTCTGTTGAAGCCGAAGATCTACTGTCACTTTTTTATCGTTAACAGTCCAGAACAGGTTTTTCGCATTTTTTTTTGTAAAAAGCTCGATTATAGCATTTTGTTTTATTGACCAAATTTATAACAACTCCAATATGGACTTAATTTATATAACAATTATAATTAGAACATTTTTACTTCATATTTTTTTCATATAAAAAAGAAAGATAATTTTTAAATGAAAACAAAGATTAGCGAATACTTTAGAGAAGTATTAATTCCAATTGAGATAAAAGAATATTTAGGTAGTAGCATACCCCTTGAAATTTCCAAACAAATATAACTACATAAATATATCATCTTTAGCACTCGCTGCTAGGTGGCTGTTATAACGGCCACCCCGATTTAAGGTTAACTTAAATGGAGATATTCAGCCTTGAATGGATTTTTGCGTTCAATATTAAAAATTAAGCCTGGATGAAAATTCTTTTAACGATTTTTCCGACCGTAAAAGCCTAGAATCTTTTATTAAACGCACTACAGGAAGGATATTGCATAACATGCTCAACAATTAGAATACAATACAAAAAAAAACAAGCAACTTTGCTCTCTTACTTCAAAGAAAGACAAGCAATCAAGAATTTGAATCAGGTCCAACCAATATCAATTCTGTCGGTGTATAAAGTAAATGTAACAGTAATTATGAAGACGAAAGATTATAAAAATAAAATTTGTAGCTTATTTGATTCAAATACTTATAGAAAACTTAAACATAATCCTAATTCAATCGTTGTGAGTAAAATAGGAGCACTTATGAGATCATTAACGAATATTGATGAGAGCAGAAAAAACAACTATGCGTCTCAGAAGTGATACCATCGAAATTATACGTTTTTCAATGGTGCAAAATAAAAATCATTTGATGTTCCACCGAAATCGATTTTAGATACTACAGGTGCTTCAACATACACTTTGACCAAATTTCTTTACACATTATTTACATCCCAGGTTGGGAATTCTACGAGTTGGATCAAGCATTCAACCCATTTCATCTAAAAATTACAAGAATATATCATTGGACCGGAAGAATTATTAGTCATTTTAAATTAGTCATTTTAACGTAGTGTCTCTATTCATAATGATATCAATAGAAGAAATTATGGATGTACTAAGACAACCATTTTGGAAAAATATAGTAACATCATTTCGACATGTTTTTACAATTATCTATTTTCAATGGCATTAACAGTTTTATGAATAAGGCTCCTAAAATCCTGTTGTCGCAAACATTTCATGGAAAATTTTGAAGAAGTAGGCCGTTCTGCTTGTGTCAAAGAATTTTTACATTGATTCCAACATGTGGAGGACCCTGATGATTTGTGGATTTAATCACGGCAAAAATTGGACAAATTCCTGATTTATTCCTTTAACCCAAAGATCTAATTTACAATGGAATATGAAAAACAACAAAATATCCTTTTTTTTTAATTTTGAAAAACTAAAATAGCCATAGACATTTAGGCCACATCGCTATTTGAATAAGTATTCAAACTATTACTTGAAACAAAAAAGAGTTATAAACATATTAGTAAAGCGAGATCAGATAATATGTATGTGAATAGAGATTCTTAACATTTTGAAAAGTCCGTCTTAGGTCATTTAGAAAAATCTTTTAATAGAACAGCCAAGGAAATTAGACGAGTTTTACATCCTCGTTTTCATTTAAATACATTAACTACTCCGGTGCAAATATCCAGGAGAACATACATCTTTTCTATAGTATATATTGTATAAAATGAAAGATTGAATGGCAAATATTTTTGAGAAACATAATATCAGAACATTTTTCAAACCTGATGAGAATGAGTCTTTTTTCTTTTAACCATAAATGTTCTTCACTTTCATTTGTCGGGGTATACCGCTATGTGACCATACACGCATGCAACAATGAATATAAGAAACCCAGCAGGTTAGGAAGGACAGATAAATTGGCGGTAGTAGGTCTTAATCAAAAGGAACATATCGTTCAATTTGCAAATACTTTAATCCTAGACAGAACATCATATTCGTCTTATATGGGAAGCTATAAAAATCCAAAAGCATCAAAAACACTTCAAAAGGGAAGAAGAGGGAATCCATCATAAGGCAGACATAGACGGATGTACTATGGAAAACACGTGAGTTTCTCATGTGTTGCTCTAATTCTCCAATCACAGTTTCCTCACCATTATTATCGAAACATTTACAGATAAACATTTTGCAACTTCAAATCATTTCAGTCGACCCTGCAATGAGATCACTTCGACTTCTACCTCATCGCCTCTGAAGATGTTTATTTAGAGTTATGAGTGAAACATCAAATATAAAAACATTTGGACCACAGCAATTAGTCAAAGTCATGAAACAGAAAAATAGTGTTTCTATTTTTAGCTTACACCTAACATGTTCATATTCAACTAAAAGCACGTAAAAAGATTAAAAAGGCAAAAATTGTTGAGCACTGTTTATGTAAAATATCACACAAAAAAATTTCTGATAGACACAAAACAGGACGAAATCAACTGAAATCATCAGTGGCTTCAAAATATGTATAAAAAAAATGGACAATTATTTTTTCCGTAAAAAAAACACAAATATTACATCCGTCAACATAGAAATAGGGCTGGTGATGGTAGCCAGATTGGATTTTTATGTCACCAGATCTTCTAATATCATTCTGCTACCTAAATATTTTTCTACTGTCTTTAAAATTAATATGACACATATAGTATTTTCACAAAGATGAAAATCATGAAATCTCCTTCAATAAGATGGATATGTTAGGAAACTCCTAGCAGCCAACCGGCGTAAACTCTAAAAAAAATTGATAATTTCAGCAAATTAAATGTATTACAAAGTTTTATCAAATCATAAGTTTTAAAGTTTGTAACTTTTCATATGTTTTCATAGTTTTTACAAAACTCCGATTTCTATTGGATTTTTCAATCCGTACTAATTAAAAGTTTTCATTCTAAGAAACAATTAAGCAAAATTGTATCAGAAATAATGGGCGGTTTTGCTTTTCATAAACTCAAACATCTACCTCAGTTATAATAGCACCGTTTATTGTGGCAAATATATTTAACAATTTCGTAACCAATAAATTAAAGACAAAACTTAATTATTGAGTTAATTATTCGTGACGCAGCAAACTATTTACTTGAGAAATTCCATTGCGAGGAAAGTGGAGTCTCTTGTGACTATTTAGGTCAAGATGCCTAACTGAATTCGCTTCAAAAGACAGGAAGATCCGTAGTAAAACTCTGGTCCCGTAGAGCAACTGCTAATAAATTTCGTTTAATTATTTAAAAGTGCGTTTTTTTTATATATTTTATAAGATATAAAAACAGACAGTTTTAGTATTGAATTATGGAGTCGGGGACTTAAATGCCGATCGTAACATAATTTATTTAGATAAAAGAATCCTTTTTGGGCAAATAAAATTAGGGAATTGTTTCAGAAGTTGTTTACGAAGCACACGAAACTTAAACGCGATATCGAGTTTAATGATTTTATTTGTAAAGTTTTCTTATAATTTCCGCAAGCGTAAATTTACAGTTCCGTTGTTATACTAAAGATAATTCATCATCCAAAAAAAATTTGGTGAAAATCTTTGTTACCAAAACAAGTTTTTCAGTTAATACGAATTCCCTTTTCATTGGAATTTTACATTACTTAACGCCTATGAATAAGCCCTATGCTTCTGAACGGGAAATGATAATATAATGAGGATAAAAACTGGATTTTTCGAAGCTATGGATTTTTATTCATTTAATTGAGAAATTTGAAATGCATTTTTATGACAAGGTAAGGTAAAGCTATAGTTTTTTATTCATTTAATTGAGAAATTTAAAAATGTATTTTTATGATAATAAAAAATCCTGCTTATCATCGGAAAAACTCCAGAAAAGTTTCGATTAGTGAATTTTTAGGTCACTTTTTGTCGTTTTGATATGGTTCTATTGGGACTGTGCAGGGAAGAAACTATCGAACTGGAATTGTACAACCAGGGCTACTGAAAACGGATCGATACGATCAAGACTATCCAAAGTCATTGCTGAACATTCTGTTTCTTTAGGGACTCAATGTTAAGATTAAATTTACTGATTTTCCAAGTCCGATGATTTATGTTAGGTATGATTTTGCTTTCGAACATCATTCTGTCAATCTGAAATAAACTGATGATTGTATCCATATCTGTTCAATTTCAGTTTAAGACCCTCTTAAATTTTTCTCTCAGATTTTTCTTTTATTATTCTTTCTGCTTATTTTAACCTCATCAATCTTAAAATTGGTAGTTTCTGAGTTCAATAAGCGTTCAAATTTATAATTACTAGTATTAACCCACTCTAATATTTGGAAATGAAATGATTTGAAAACCCAAGAATGTGATTTATTTTAATGAAAACTAATTCATATCTTAATGAAATATGGGTGTCCCTAAAAGGTCTTTACCACATGTTTCTTGGTTAAAAATAAGCCGGTTTAACCATTCTTTTTTACTCTAAAATTACTCAGTTTGGCCGCTAGAGGTCTCCAGATTGCCCTCTAAACTTTTTGTTTTTTGTTATACATTTAAAACTACTTATGCAACAAAAAAATATGCCAAAATATTGTTCGTGAACATAATGTTTCTAATACAAAAAAAAACTAATAATAAAATAGCAATTGATGACATTCCATAGGTGTGTAATTTAGATTTTTCAATATTTAAACATGTCAAATTTCAGTGCCTCTGAATAAAAAGGGTAGTGAGTTAACATTTTGAAAAACTTATCCACCACAAAAAATACTCTTGATAAAACTCAATTACTCTTAAAGTTTCTTCGTAATTCGACTTTTAATGTTTGGTGGTAGTTTTTAAAACAATTACTACGTTTACATGTACACACTTAATTCGCATTGAGTCAATGCGCATCTCGTAATGCGAATTGAAAATGCATGTAAACGCTTTTTTTTAATAAAAGGTGATATGAAAATGAGGATTA
Organism: Hypothenemus hampei; assembly: GCA_013372445.1. NCBI lineage: Eukaryota > Metazoa > Arthropoda > Insecta > Coleoptera > Curculionidae > Hypothenemus > Hypothenemus hampei. Next base: position 68,843 of record JABRWK010000269.1, on the reverse strand, counting down.
AGTCTAATTTGTCGTTGTGACACCTAGCCTAAAAATAATTTATAAATTTGTCAAAATTTAAAGACAAGTTAAGGCCTAATAAACTATCGCACTAATATGAGAAAATTATTCACAGTTTTTAACGAAAGAACTATTAGTTTATTAGGCCTTAACTTGTCTTTAAATTTTGACAAATTTATAAATTA
>JABRWK010000269.1:48629-67367 GCA_013372445.1 Hypothenemus hampei | reverse complement strand
ATTTTACGACTTCACGTTCTGTGTTTCAGTAGTGTTTTTCTGTTGTGTTACATAAAAAAAAGTTCTTATTAGAGCTGTTATTGAATCATTTCTTCAATCCTTTAACAATGAAAAGGTAAGGAACAACAATAACCTGAATTTTCTAAATTAAAAGCAAGTGACGCTACTGATTAGAAAAGAAATGACAATTTGAACAGGGTTACCAATTACTGTAATGTGTGTTGCCTAGCTCTGTAGTCACGTGGGTCCTAATACTTAATCATCACTCTGTATAACGTTATATTTTACCTTATAAAAACCAAACCCCGATTTATGGATCGACTTACGACAGCATTTTCGAAAAAGTTCATTTATTTCCACAAACCCAACTAGCAGTAATATCACGTAAAGTATATTACCTTCCGTTTTTACAGTTTTTGACAAGATATCCTCGGTCACATTCTGTAACAACTGAACCTTTAATTTTAAGTGTAACTCTATCTGCATGACATTTTACGTTTTCTACTGACGACTTATTATTAGTCAGATTTAAGTCTTCAGCAATTTATTTTATCGACCTTACTTCAAATCAACGCGAAAGTGTGATTTCTTGGCCTTCTCGAGGAACTGGTACTCCTTTAGTCATTTTTTCATACACTCCTAGATTTGCAAGATGAATATACTGTGACTACACGTATAATATGAATAAGAACCGATGACAACGATATTTTTGTTTTGCACTTACTTAACTTTTAATTTAACTCAGTAATTAAGATTATGTAGTAATAAGATTATGAGTGGTAATTAATTACCTCTCATAATCTTCATTCTTGTAATGGGTATTACTATTCATATTAAGTATACTTTAACTACGAATTATGGTAATTAATAGCGTAGTATGTAAGTATTTAAAAAATACGATCAATAAAAACAAGTTAATAATTAATTCAAAATTAAACATAAAAAACACATTTATTATTCATTTAGTACGTCTATATTTATTCAGAAAATATGCTTAGTTTTTTAAAACCGTGCTAAAAGAAAAACCCCAATTTAAAAACCACCCTGTATAATTATTAGAGCTTGTAATTGTTACAACGTTCAGTCGCACTTTACTGAAAACTTTATATTCCTGACTTTTAGAGGATTTTTTTGGTTTTGATAACATTTTTTCTTTGCCTTTAATCATTGTCAGTTGGTTCTATTTCGGAACTTTAACTACCTTTTTATTGAGGTTATTTATTAGATTGGTGGCCAGTCGAACTACTCGTCGTTTTTTACCGGTAGGTGTAAATCTAGGGGATATTTCACAAATTGATACATTCAAATGAAAACCATTTAAGCGATCATTTTTTTTTCCATCTCTCTGACGTGATTCGAATGTACCTGTATCAGCTAAAATGTCGGACGTAATTAGAAAGGCACTTGCCGCAAAATCTACATCATTAAAAATAAATGGATGAATAAACTTTCAAATCCATTAACTAACTGCACTTATGACTTCTTCAACATCATACTTACGATTAGTAATACATACCTACATTAGCCAGTATGATTTTTCATCGAATAATGAAAAGTTATTTATAGTATTTTGAGATACAAAAATACAAATGAAGCATTAACATCCAGAGGCTGATATATGTGAGTGATAACCTGAACTTCACGCTTCAGCCTTCATCCATCATATTTTTCACATACTCTGTGATTGAAAATTTTGGATATTCTGCAGATCATAGAAAAACATCAGTTCTAGCTTCTCGAAAGTACCTTGTAATAAAACCAGCGGTATAATCTATAGACAAATAAACTAATAGTCTATTGATCTACTGTATGAGATCTGGCATTATCTCAATTATTCTGTTGGATAATGGGGTTTTCGAACATATGATAATATGGATATCGAAACAGGCTGTCGGAATCCATTTATATAAACTGAGCATTCATATTGCCATTAAAGAATCTTAAAGATGAACTGTTTCCATATATTACACTCCATACCACATCGCCTTTAGTAAGAACAATTTGACAATCCAGAGCAAAGTGTCTTTCATCACATCTACGGCGAACCCTTCTACGGTCATCATGAGCCCATAAATAAAAATGAAACTCATAACTGAATACCACCTGATTCCATTCGTTATCTCACTGAACATTACCATTTTGGTACCAATGTTAAAGGTAAAGGTAGAATGAAGAGAAGTGGATAGCTTTGCAGTCCAAAATATTTGATCCGACGACAAACCGACCTGATTGAGAATCGGTGATTTATAATAACCAACCATTCATATACAATTGACTTGCTGGCAGTGAAACGCTTCCTCATTGTCTCTATCCTAAAAACCCGTTCCTCGCGGTTATACTACTACCACAGCGACAGCATTCTCTTTGTTCTGTAATCCAATCAGATCATATACGCATTGCCGTAAAAGTGTTTCTACCGGTTCCGTTAGAAATGTTTCGAAATCAAACACCTACCTCTCATAGTCCTATAATTCGATGCCGTTCAAACGGACCTCACTGATGGAAATATGAGACATTGAAAGGCGTTCTTTAGGAATCCAAAAAAATTAAATTAAACAACTAACGTAAAAGCGAATTCATTTTAGGTACATAATAGAGATTGGAAAAAAATTATTGATAGATTAGAAAAGCAATACTGTGAATCCCTCGGCACCAAAACAGTCATAAATTACAAGTTTCTGAGCGATTAACCATCTGCCAAATTTTCAACAATAAGTTTTAGGTATTACTGGTTGTTGCATTTTCAGTATCTTTCAGTAGGTATATATGATACGCAAGCTCATCTTCTATTGTTGAGAATAAAACCGGCCAAACTTCAATTTTCTATCTATGTTTTCATCCACGTAACTTTAAACTTGATTTTGGCATAACATATTGTCCAGCAAACTGTTTAGCAAACTGTTTAGCAAACTTTTTCCGACACATATTCCCGATGCATTTTTAAAAAGTGTGGATTTGGGGGTCGCATATTGTATATCAACATAGGTAAGACAAATTATTATTACATTTTTCTAACACTTTTATTGAATACAATAATATATTTCTTTGACTTTTAAACATTTTAAACAAAATTACAATTTTCTTACAAATTATATCCTATTCGAATGGGACTTTGAAACGTGTTTTTATTTGGTATTATACTCTTCATATTCGGTTCAAATGATATTGGTTTAATTAGAAATACTGAGAACGAATGACTGAATAGTTCTTGATCTTAATTTTGGATTATTTAAGTGAAAAATTGAAAATATTTTTTTACAAATATACAGGGAAAATTTTAAATGGCGGACAAACTCTGCAGTACGTTGTGGGGCGATCCCCAGGAAGTATCGGAAAAATAATATAACATTCTTTTTAAAATCTGACGGAGTTTTTGAGGAAAATAAAAACAGTAGATTTGGCAAAGTTCGTAATTACTGATAGTTATGAGCTATGAAGTTGTAATTATGTTTTCCGTAACTAAGGTATATTCAGGTTTTATTCCATAAGTTATCCAAGCTTCCTCAAAATTCCTACATCACTCCTCCAAAATCATCGTCATGTTTCCATATTCGCGATTAGTGAACATTGCAAAAATTAATAATTAAATATTGTCATGAAGGTGACTACATCCCTTTGAATCAAGTAAGCATTCTTACAAATTCTTAGTACCCAATGATGTCAAGTAATGATATCAGGCACACGCATAAGAATTCACGGAAAGATGCGTGAACCCTAAAAGAAAACTCTTGCACTCCCGGAACAGAAGAAAGTAAAACGCATACAAAATTTCGAAAGAGTCAGCACATTTCAAAATTGAGGTTTCTTTCTAAATGCAGATACTAAAGGAAATCAGAATTAATCTTGATGTCTTACCGACGACACCTATCCCGACCTTTGCTATAAGTCCTTCGGTACGATATTTGTGAAAGTTTAAGTGGCAACCCTTAGTGTCCAGTTCCAGTTACAACCCGTACAGAGATTACAAGGTAAGTGGTAAACAGAATTAGAAGGTGACAAAAAGAACAGTTCCTCAGAGTCCTATAATTGTAATCCGATTTATTAACTATTAGCTATTTGTTAAATCTTATTCTATAATAGCCTTAATCCTAATATCGAAATTTAATCTAAATAATAAAACTTATTCTACCGTCAATTTAAATAATAAAATAAACTATTTAATATTTAAAGACCGAGTTTCCGTTCTCCCAGTTAAGATCTTGGCAAGTACAATCATAAGATTGTACCGTCATAACCCGCTGGTCGTGACGATATGAACAACTTTTAAGAATGTCACTTTAACTTTTTTATTTTTAATTTGAAAGGTAATGGTGTAATTATTTTTAATTGTNGAAAAAATAAAGTTACTGGTCGTAACGTGTTTTTGGTTTACCCTGTATACATGAATTTGAGAATGGAACATACATGAAATTTGAAGGAGAATTCAGAAACAAAATAAAAAATAGGTGTTTCCATTTGAAAAAATAAAGTTACTGGTCGTAACGTGTTTTTGGTTTACCCTGTATACATGAATTTGAGAATGGAACATACATGAAATTTGAAGGAGAATTCAGAAATAAAATAAAAAATATGCGTTCCCATTTGAAAAAATTAAGTTAGTGGTCATAACTTGGTTTTTGGTTACCCTGTATATAGGAATTTGCTATCAAAAAAACCGCAGCCAAAAATAAAAATCGACGGGTCCGAACTTTTTTCCAAAAAAAGAACCCATAAATTTTAAATGAATTTATTCCATACATTTGGCGCTTACTGTATAAATATTAACAAATTGTATTTATAATTAAGAAATAAAATTAATATATGTTATAGAAATTCCCAAATCTAATTAATCTTATCAGATCATTTTAATAACGGAGATATCAAAATTATATGAAATTATTTATACAGGGTGTCCATGATTTTAGATATTATAGATAGAGGAGGGGGTAGTTCTTCAAGAGAAAATATTTAAAAAAGTTCATTTAAATTAGGATCCGGAATTGCTTTCTAAAAGAAATACAGCCCTTTTAACATGAAGGCCGGAAAGTGATTTTTATTTAATACCATTAGAACTACTTTAGGTGCCGTAAAACAAGTTAACTTTATGCCATATGGACTGAGATTGTGACATACCCAATTTTTGTATTTTTCAACACCCTGTGCAAAATGAGGCAAAAATCGGGAATGGTACAATTCTATATATTATGTAGTATTGTGTCTTGCCCGATTTTTGTAGCTCTACACACAGGATGTTGAAAAATACAAAAATTGAATATGACACAATCTCACCCTATATGGCACAAAGTCACCTCGTTTTACGGTACAGTTTCTAATTTTGGTACGAGGTTTACAACTATTAGTTCGTACTTTTAACAATTATTCGCAATAATAAATCATATTTAGGGGCGTAGCTGAAGAAGGGTTGCTATTTATTTTTATTCCTAATTTGTTAAATGTAATTTTTTGACATTTATTGCTAAGAAATATGACCTTCTAATATTTTTCACATAAAAAACACACTCTTGATACAAAAGTCACAGATGCACCGTTTTAAATATTTTTTTAATAAATCATAAATTTCATGGCTCATTCTGGAATTATTTTTCATAACGCGGCATAATGATACTACACAGATACAACTTGATTTTTCTCGAAAACGATGCATCTGTGATCTTCGAAACAAGAGTGTTTTTGCAAAGAAAATATCAGAAAGACGTATTCCTTAACAGAAAATGTAAAAAAAATTGCAATGAAAAAAATAAGGACTAAAAATCAAAGACTACTCTTCCCCAGCTACGGTCGTAAACACGATATCATATTGCAAATATGCACTTGTTAAAAGTACTAATAATTGCTAAGAACTAATAGTAGCAAATATCATACTAAAATTGAAAACTATGCCTAAAATAGCTACAATGACATTAGGTTTTGATCGCCATGTTCAAATGATTATATTTGGTTTAGAAAGCATTTGCGGACCCTGGGTTATACAAGATTCGGTAGATTCAGTGAACCTCCCTAATTTCAAAAGGTAATAAAAAACAAATTAAGCCATATTCAAAAAAATTTATTTATTCGACACTTATTACACATTGTAATACCATTTTAAATTAATTAGTTTTTGTTCCAATTATTTTTTTGTTGCTTTTATTTGCATTCTGAGATCATCAGGTTCATTTAATGGATTCTGAAAATAACATCACTGAATTGACGACTTCGAAGTTTTTCATTGAAAATTTCCATAATCCATTGGGTCATTACAAGCGAAGTGGCGGCAATTCTCTTCCTTATTGCTTCTTTCAAGGTACCCAAGGTTCGGGACGATTTTCATACATTCTGGCTTTAAAATGAGCTAACAGAAAAAAATCACACGAGTTCAAATCGGAGGAATGTATGGGCCACCCTAAACCATTCTGTAAAGAAACAAGATTCAAGTCAGGAAACATTTCTCTCAGAACATCGAGATGAGTGAAATGTTGAAACTATATTATCGGTGAATTCTTATCGATATTGCAATGTGCTTAGAACTTTCTTTCGCCAAAAATGACTATTCTTTACGAAAAACACGAACAAATCACAATAGAATACATAAATATAAATTCTTAAGCACAGTAATAATTTTATTCAAAAATATTATCGCAATGGATAGAATATTGTAGTTTATTGTAAAATTGTATTGGTTTGTGCAAGCAAAAGTTCGGAGGCCGTACTTTGGAAACTCCTCGTCTATAGCATTTATTGAACATGCATTTTTTATACTAGGTGGAACAGATAAATGGAATAAATTCAGTATTTCAATTAATGTGCATATTTATCAAAAATCCCCAGACACGTCAATTTTATTAAATCCTAAAATGACATTCTGTAACGCAAAAATTTTATCTCTAAGTTTTCATCCTTTTTGAGTGACAGCAATTACAACTCTCAATTTCCTAAATTGGAAGTAGGAGCTTGTGTTACCTCATTTGAAAGTTCTTAATATGTTGTATTCAAAAAAGTTATTTTTCTAAAATTTATGTGAAAAATTAACATAGAAAAACAAAATTATCGAATTAACAAAATTTGCTACTCTAATATAAAATTTTTATAACTAATAACGTTATTTTCTTGATAATGTAAAAATATGAATTATATGTATACACAACGCCTTAAAAACTGAAATCTTCAGATAGAAATAATTGAAGGCTATGTCTTTGATCTTTTTTTATTGATTGAAAGGAGATAATTATTTAGCACGACTTCAAAATAATTTATATTTTTTATCAAGTTTAACAAAGTTATATCCAGCTCAATCAAGTACCAGAAATTACAGTTAAGGTGACGTGGATCTAATAAGGTAGAGTATCACCTTATTACCAAATCAATATTCGACAGTACCTCGACTTAACATTTCTAAATGTGTGGATAGTATGGCAAGCATAATATTGCTTTCCATTTCGTTCTTCCTATGGGAATATGTGAAGAGTGTGGTACAAAACACTAAACCACGCGACGTATAATAACTGACTTAAAAGAAGGAATTACGGTTGCAATAGGGATGTCGCCAAGACATGCAATTTAAACATCTTCTACAATGAAATTAATTTGTTTATTTTTTCACATTATCAAGAACATAACCTTATTAGTTTTTAAATATTTTAATGTCTTTTAGGAAATTAATTGGATGAATTCATTTTTTGATGTTACCCTTTTAAGGACGGGTAATTGTCCTTTGAAATCGGTCCCATTTTTTTCGCGAAATTTTACTATAAATGTAATGCAGGTCTTATGTGGAATCGCTAACTTAACTGCTGGTCGAAATATCGACTAGTCCCGTCTTTAATAAGGTTAATTTTTACCATATATTTTAAAACTATAACATTTTTTAATAGAGAACGAAAATACCTTTCAAATGAAGTACCCTAAATCCCTACTTCTAATTTCAAAATTTGATGGTCAAAAGGGTTGAACTTCGCGATGAAATTTTTACGTTGCAGAATGTGATTTTAGAATTTAAAATAGATATGTGTCGGGAGTTTTGATAAACATGAACATTAACTGAAATATTCAATTCATTTCAATTTACACTGTATTTAGGTAGATTTGTACATATATCTTTATGATCAATTTTTTTTTTGTTGTAATCTACATATTTGGGGTATTTTCTTTTTATTTAAACTATGATAATGTTAAGTGGTAGGATTTGAGCCACTAGAGAATTACTTACAATATTTCACATAAACATAAAACTAGTGATGATTCTTCAATAAAATCCATCTAAAAACTAAAATCTCAAGTCAAAAGTTATTTAAAAAAATACTGTACATGTAGTTGTATCTTGTAAAATATTATTATTAAATATTCTAATTATATCATCTTATAAAGAACGTTCAGAATTTATATTGTAAAACATGTCTCATAAATTCAATCGTAACACCGTAAAAATATCTGCTTTTTGTTTTCCTTTAATGTTATAGCCCATTTATCTTCCTTTTGTTGAGAATTTGGTCGTAGAAAAAATATTGTAACCATCTCATATATGAAAAAGTGATTAATAAACTACAACTAATACATAACAACTCATCTTGTTTATTAGTCTCTTTCATTACGTTCGTTTATGCTAAAGCTGAGGTAAACGATATGAGCGTTGAAACTAGAAATTAACATCATATTTTTGTACGAAAATGCTTATTATGAAGCAATGCGTAAAGGGACGTTTCCTAGTGGAGCCACGATGAGCGCTTTGATAAATAATTTACCTACTTTCTTTGCTTTTATCAAGTGTAATCTATGTATGCACTTTACACATGAGCTTCAGCTTATTGATTTAAGAACTATTAGCAACACACTTAAACTTTGGCAGTTACGTTATAAAACATAGACACATAAAAATAAAAAGTATGAAGAGATGAATTAATTAATTAAGAAACAGAATGTATCATAACTCACCGGAAAATAATTTCGAGGAGATTCCTTATTCAAAATTAAAGATAATGTGTCATATAAACGTTACGTTAAAACTCATTCGTTTATAAAAAGACGTTGTCAATATTTTTTGACAAAGTCAGAACAGTATGCAATTTTTGTGTTTGATTGCTATTAGTTCACTAGTGTTCAAATAAATCAAACTTTGGCATTGAAGTTATGCCGAAGTTAAAAAAAGAGTTTCAGCACAACACCAGCGCAAATGCTAGAATGAGTGAAGTTTATAAACGTTCAAATGCATATGCATATGTATAAACTCGGCGCCAACGCCAGCGTCACGCCAACTTCATTTGATAAACCAGCCTTTAAGGAGACATATTATTTTAAAAATGGCTCACAAAAATAACTTTATAATTTATTATTCAAATTGGAATACTAGGTATATTTATGCAATTTAGTAGATGGACTTGTCAATTTTGAAAGTTTTCGATGTCTCGTATGTTTTTCCATTAAATTAACATAGTTTAAAAATTTTTTTTCTTACGATATGCTGTAGGTGATCAACATATGGATAGTCAATCTTAAATTTCTGCGATCCTTGTAACAACGTTAATTTGAAAAAAAATACAGACACACATACAAGACATCGAAAAATGTTAAAATCGAAAAAAAATACCCAAAACAAATATGTTCTTAGTAATATTGCAAGTTCTTTTACAGTTCTCTTTGTTTTATCTGACACTACTACAATTTTATACAAATTTTTTTCACTCGTGAAAAAATATACTAAATGTGTCTTATAGTTGCCACATTTCATCTACCAAACTTTATAAAAATATCTGTATCCGAATTTAAAAAAACCACCAGCTCTAAAATATAAACTTTTTTTTGTTAGCCGTCTTTAAAATGATATATTTTCTTAACGATGAAATTTTGACGAAACGTTTATAGATATAACAAATTATCTTTAATTTTGAACTAGGACTCACTCTCTAAATTTTTTCAGAGAAGTTACAATACACCTTATATATGCATATATCAATCATATTCAATTGTATACTGTATTATAGTAGCGCAATTCCGCTGCTTCTATATTTTTGTGTTTTTCTGTTTTTGAATTTAGCATGCACGATTCGTATGTAAAATTACCTTTTTACGTTTTCAATTCGGCCATCAAAAATAATAGAGTAGTCGTGCGTATTATTCTACTCAATATGCTTTATTATTGCACTCCTTATACTGGAACAAATTGAGCTTTCTTAGTCAGTCAGTATCCACTGCACTAAGTTTCTGAATGTTCTCAACTATTGGATTCAAATTACAATCAGTTTATTTTTCAAAATTTTTTTACTACAGGATGTACATTCCCTCTATATCTTTTGAAGCGAGATTACACAGCTAAATTTATTATTAATTAGATTAGATGATAATGAAATCGAAAATTAAAAATATACTATAATAATAATTAATATAAGAATTAGTAATACAGTTACAATTGACGTCTCATTTAAATGTAATAGCTAAATTCCTTATGTATTAATTTTCAATCATACATCTACCTTCTTCATGCAAGATGTGACCCTTTTTCAAAGCTCATGAACGCTGCTTATTTTTCATTTCCGTAAGACAAGTAGGTATAGCTAGGCCATTTGACATAAATACACGAATACGCAGTCGACCTCCGTATCCTTAATTTTTTTGACCTGATTCATCCTTTTTAATGGTTTTGGAACAGAAAATTTATAAAACTTCCATCAGAATGTTTTTTTAATTAATTATAAGTAATTTAAAATATAGCCAGTTCATCATTTTTTGAAAATAAATATTGTTAATTGTAATTAACATCATTAGAGTTCTTTTTGACGATTTACTCTCAAACACGTTTATAAAAACGAACCAAACAACTTGAGTGGTTCTATATGACAGAAATAGCAGATATAAGAAAAAGTTACTCTTCAGTATTTTAAAGATTTCTAAATTAAAAAAAATTCTTTAATTTAAAATGTTTTACATAATTTTTTATTTGTTTGTTGAAATATCAAAATTTAGTAGCTTTGATAGTATCTACCACAAAATTTGTGCAATATCCGTTTTGAGATATTTTGAAAAATATGATTTGGTGAAATGTGACAAAGTTTTAAATTTTGACAACACAGAAGTTACATAATAGGTAAGCTATAGAGTGCATTATTATTTCGTCACAAAATATAGTTTTAGGTGCTTTACAAATTAAAAACAAATGAAGTGTACTGTATAGTGACAAGAGAGTTGTGAAAGCAATAGGTCTTATCTTAACAAATTCTACTCTAATTCTACTAATAATTTGGAACCAACAACTTTATCTTTATGCACAAATATCTGAAGATCAAGCTAGATTAATGCTAGGTCACGGAACTACAGAACAAATATTATACAGGGTGTAATTTAATCAGTGTCTAATACTTAACAGGGTGATTATTCAAGTAGTTTTATGATAAAAAGTTCCTATAAACATGTGTCTTAAATCACTTTGTTTTCAAGATACAGGGTAGCAAAATTGGAAAAAAATCACATGTTCTTTGATATTTTTCGATCTCTTCCAGCTAATGTCACAAAATATCGAATCTACTGGTTTTTTGGGATAACAATTTCAAATTTATCGACGATTTAGTTGTATCTTCTAGAGGGCGCCACTAGCAATCATTATGCCACTTTGAAACCGGTGCAACTTTTTTGTGCTACGCTGTATGTCGCTATCGACTAGAAAAATCTATTTCCTTATCCTTTCTGCTTAAAAAACTTATCTTACTGAAGTCGCTAGAAGTAACGGTTTCCGAGAAAAACGCATTTAAAGGTGATGATGTATGCAAATTATCAAAAAGTAAAGACAGTTTTTTGCATAAGGAGTGGGTCATACTTCAACAGCGCGCTACTGCGACCAAGATAAGTTGATCTACTTTGGTTTACCCTAGTACCAAAATCGAAAATAACCAAGATACAAAGTTAAAGAAAATGTGGTGTATTCTTCAACTTTGACACCCTGTATCTTTGTCATTTTTGATTTTGGCACTAGGGTAAACCAAAGTAAATCAACTTATTTTCGTCGCAGTAGCACGCTGTTGAAGTATGGCCCATTACTTACGCAAAAAACTGTCTTTACTTTTGGATAATTTGCATACATCATCAGCTTTAGATTCGTGTTTCTCGAAAACTGTTACTCCTAGCGACTTCAATAAGACAGGAGAATAGATTTTTCTACTCGAAAGTGACATACAGAGTAGCACAAAAAAGTCGTAACGATTTAAATTGGTCCTAATGGTCGTCTGTGGCGCTCTCTAGAAAATAGAGCTAATTGTTGATAAATTAGAATTTGTCATCCCAAAAAATCCCTGGATACGAAATTTCGTGACATTAGGTGAAAGACATCGAAAGACATCAAAGAATATGTGATTTTTTTCCAAATTTGCTACCCCGTATCTCGAAAACTAAACGATTTAAGACACATGTTTATAAGAACCTTTTTTTGTTAAAACTACTTGAATAATCACCCTGTGAAGTATTAGACACTTATTAAATTATACCATGTATACAGGGTTATTCAGAATTGTTTTGCCAGCTGCTAACTGTAGCTTCCTGTGGCCGAAATAAGAAAAAAAGTTTATACTCGTAGGTATAATATAAATATATGTATAATAAACATATATCCAATTGCCCTTTATTTTCGAGATACAGGGTGTTAAAGTTTGAGAAAAAAAATAGTTTTTGTTCTTAACTTCCAAACGGTCTAAGATTTTTTAACCAAATTTCTTACCAGAGTTTAGCATAGTGGTAGGTTTAATTAAAAACATTACCAGCTTTAATCATTCACCAGTGGCGGAGATATGGATGTCATAGGTACTTTTTAGTCCAAAAAATATGTAACACTTATTTTTAGTATAATATTTCGTTTAAAGTAGTTCATCATATGCGCCAATGTATTCTGCACATGTTTGGTCTCTTTTTAATTTGTTTTATTTCAAATTGTTTAGACATAAAACATATTTTTTGGTTAATTGCATTTTTACAGTTCATGTAAAAAAATTAATTTTTCATTTCATAATCTCTTGGGATATTTTAAACAAATTTTGTGTGCAAGTATAGTATATCAATGGATATAAAACCAAATAATTCTAATCTTTGTAAATCGACCAGTGGCGGAGGTAAGGGCTCTTTTAACAGTTAATATAAGTTTTAAAGTTAACAGTTATCTCCAAAGTAAAGGACATATGTTTAGATAAACTTTTTTTCTTATTTCTCTCACAGGAAGCTACAGTTAGCAGCTGGCACAACAATTCTGAATCACCCTGTATAGTTAATGTGTGAATATTTAGAAAAATAATTCTACGAGTACAATGCTTCTACAATATTCTGTTTTTTCGACTGCACGAAGGTTTTTGATATCTTGTTCGAAATACGAACATCTCACCATTTAATCTATCTCATCCAGATATTCGACACCTCAAATAGCGAAGGCAGATATTGATATGTGGCGAAATGTAACGTAAAACGCAGGTTAACAATTGGAAATTCAACATTAAGAAAATTTATAAAAACCTGAAAAGATCGTCAAATAATCCAAATATCCAAGATGATATTCATAGAAATACTTAATAATCTCAAAATACAGATCGTAAGAATAGAAAGATTCTTTCGCAATCCCAGTCTATAGAAGAATGTTTTGCATATCGTGAATAGTATATAAAATTATTAATTCCGTTCTAGGAGAATTTGAAATTGATATCAGTCAGAGATGCCCATCATTTAAAGATAAATTATAAAATTTTTCAACGGATGATTCAATGGAAAGTAAACATCAAAAACAAAAAGGGTAGATCCCCAAGCAGATTTGTAGACTAAGCAGTAAAAATATCGAAGAATTAAAAACATCCGGAAGAACCAACAATCGCAAATGTTATTTAAAGCCTTTGGGACATAAAGATGTTAACTTAGTTTTTTAGGAAAATCTGAATTTAAATTTGAATAACTTGACTAAAGTTTCCATTACTTACAATTAGTAAAAAATGTAGATACACAAAAACTTTATAACAATTACACAGCCACACAAAAACAAAAAAGGGTACGGAATTTTTAACCAGACATATGTATTCTTATGTATTTTGAATCCGAATCCGAGATCAAAATAGCATCTTTCACGATTGGTTTTTGACATACCATAAACTCAAAAGAAACTCATTTATATTTATACAGGATGTTTGGTAAGTAATTGTCTTTACGTTAACTGGGGCTTATTTACGTAAAAATAATCCGATTTAACTAAACTTACCTTAGTCCAAAAGTTGATAATAACGGAGCTACAGTCCAAGTCCAGTTAAAAAATGAAATAATTTATTTGATGCGGTTTTCTCGGAAAGCGTTGTTCCTAACAACTTCAATAAGGTGTATCTTTTTTAACCAAATAAGATAGGGGAAAAGATTTTTGTAGTCCAAAATGACATACAGGGTGGTACGTAAAAGTTGAAAGTTGTAAAGATTTAAAGGGCTCCTAATCGTCGCTGGCGGCGCCCTCTAGAAGATACACCTAAATCGATCAACAATTTGAATTTCTCATCCCAAGAAACCCCCGCACACCGAACTTGATAAAATTTAGTTGAGGCGATCGAAAGATATTAAAGAAAATGTGATTTAATTTTTTTACTTCGACACCCTGTAGCTCCGCTATTATCAACTTTTGGACTAAGGTAAGTTAAGTTAAATCGGCTTATTTTTACATAAATAAGCCCCAGTTAACGTTAAAACGATTATTTACCAAGCACCCTGTATAAATATAAATTAATTTCTTTTGAGTTTATAATAATAATCGTGAAAAGTGCCATTTTGACCTCGGATTCGGATTCAGCTGCTCAAAATACATAGGAATACATACAGGGTGATTGTAAATTCAGTACAATAATTTTAATGGCAGATTCCTGACAAAATTCTAACAGTAAGTAAAAAATCCATATAACATTTTTTTCAAAAATGCCCCAAATTTGAATTATAGCCCCAAACATCTGACCAATGGGAGCGATTTTTCATAGACTTTTACCAATTGTCATTCTGAGAGTTCGCGTCAAACGTCCCTATTGGTTAGTTCAAATCAAAAATCGCTCCTATTTATCAGAAATTTGGGGCTGTAGTTCAAATTTGGGGCATTTTTTAAAAAAATGTTATATAGATTTTTTACTTAGAATTTTGTCAGGAATCTACCATTAAAATTAATGTACTGAATTTACAATCACCCTGTATGTCTGGTTAAAAGTTCCACACTATTTTTTTGTGTGGCTGTGTTATTCAAAGTCAGACTAACCGTTTTATAAACACTCTTTGAGTTGTAGAATATTGTTAGTGAGTTGCGTTCTGTTCAAGCTTAAAATAATTTGGAGCTAGAATTATTCGGTTTCTTAAGTCATCGCTGGTGTCTCCCTTATAACTGCTATACACACGAGTTTTAAGGTAATCCTACAAAAAGAAATCAACAGGTGATAAATCCAATGACCTAGCCGATTGCATACATAGAACATTCTCATCCTATATATCTTTCAGGAACATTTTCATTTATGAACGCCATTGCTTTGTTGAATCTTGTTGGATCTACGCGTCATATCGAGTTTCCAAAGGAATATCCTCAAAGTAGGCACATAACTCTTTTTCCAAAAAGTAAATGTAATTTTCTTCTAAGAGATTCTTGAATAATATAAGATCTAACAAGATGATTGTTTAACAAGTCGCACCAGAACAATGATGTCATCATAACCTGTATAGTATATGAATTTGTATGGGCCCAAATGTTATCATTTCGTATGTTGCTAAAATAAATAAGATAAATCATACATTAGTTTATGGAAATTTTATGTCTTTCAGTAAAAATCATATAAAAGTAATTCAAATAAACATAAGACTTTACGTCTTGATGAAAGAAAAAATCGTAACTATTTAACTGTTTAAAATGGTCATTTTCCTCTATAATGCTACAACACTGGTGTTTTAAAACTTTAGAAACTAATATTTATTATTAGTATCGGCATGGAGTTTTAGCGTTTTGAGAAATTCTTAAGTAACTGGATTTATTGAAAGCCAATATGGAAATTTCTTTATATTGACTGACTTTTAAAAAAATTCGCGGATCAAAGATAAAATCTAGGTAACATTACTTTGTTTCAACTTTCAGAATAAATGAAAAACATTTTTCAAATAGAGTTACAGCTTTAATTAAAACCAAAATGGATAAGCCCCGTCACATTTTATTTTCAAATGTTGCGGAATTTGTGGCTGAAACGGATGCAAAACGAAAAGGGCCATATTGTTGGCATATTGTTGACAGTATGAACTAGTTTATAGCATTTTCTTTTCAACTAATGAAATGTTCAAAAAGTGTGTCTATTAGTAAACACTGTTTAACATTCATTTTTGTGATTCATCCTTAAAGTTTTTAAATCTGAATTTCCATGTCATCACAATTCATTGTAGATTGTATTTTAGGAATTACAATTCATATAGTTGGTCTCTAGATCATAAATTAGCGTAAAATAACTTAGCAGAAATTGAAATGATCCAATCTTGGTATATTATTGCGGAGCCATGTAACAAACCAGAATTTATATCAAAGAGAAGGCGTCGCTGATATTGTATTCCAAATTGCAAGACTGAAATAGAGTTTGGCTGAGCATATGGCCAGAGTGAGAGATAAAAAAGGAACAATAAGGCTGTTGCATTGCAGACTAAGAGCCAACATGCGAAGTAAGAGAAGACTTTCCATGCGCTAGACCGGCGACATTAAGAGAATTACTAACAACTAGAAGCAGAGTGTTCAGGAAAGGAAGCGATGTACGGAAATAAGAGAGGCCTTAAAGTTGTCAGATCTTTAATTTTTAAGATGTGTCTCATATATTTTAACGTTATGCCATATCGTTATATATATTAATATATTGAAGATGAGACCATTTTTGTAAATTTTTTTACCTTTATCGCAAATTCAAAATCTATGGATATCGCCGAAAAAATGTAGGTCCATTTCAAAATAAAAAACAAATAACGATAAGCAGCAGAATCTTTATTCATCTTGTATTACTCATGTGGGTCCTATATAAGAAACTGTCCTTTTTATTTGTTGCCCAACAATGCTACACCAAAGTTTCTAACTAAAATAACAAGTTGTCTGACGACCGTGTACAGTAAGTCTTTTTAATTTGGACTTCTTACCTGATGATGAATCTTTGAGGTATAAGTATTGAAAAATCACATCACCATTTATATACTTATTTTTTCAGGATCTTCACCAAAAATAACTTTGTTTAGTCGCAATCACCCGTCTAGTCTATTCTGAGCCGCTAATCTCACTACCCGACGGTTAGGCTAGAAACACTATGCTCTAGACAGCGACGATTAGCCGCTGTAATGTCCATGACAAACCCTTATCCATTGTTGAATTTGCATGTCTGCAATTGGTCTTTACCTTGTAGCGATTATATTTAGTGTCCTTGTGCTGCATTTTGTCTGGCAGCTTAATAAACTTCATATGGAAAAATGCAAGGTGTCTTAAGAAATGTGATATCTCTGGAAGGGTTCAACATAAATGGACGATTAAAAAAACAAAATACTCAGGAGACACCAGGCTATATGACTGCATAGTTCTTATATACCTCAGCCACCTGTTGTTGCCCATGGAAGACGTCAAACTTTGATTAAAAAACAAGACACTATTTACCCGCACTGTATAATATGTGGATTGTATTTTTTGGGCGTCTCGTCGCTACATGGAATTCACCCATAACAGGGCTACCATTGAAAAAAAAAATCATTAAAATCCGACTAGTGGTTGGGAAAATATTTATTATCAAAATTTAGTGAATTTTCAAGTGATGTGTTAATTTTTTTGCGGAGTGTATATCAATAGAATTTAAAAAACGCCCATTTAAAAAACGGTCCAGTTT
Source organism: Hypothenemus hampei (assembly GCA_013372445.1). Classification (NCBI taxonomy): domain Eukaryota; kingdom Metazoa; phylum Arthropoda; class Insecta; order Coleoptera; family Curculionidae; genus Hypothenemus; species Hypothenemus hampei. The sequence continues at coordinate 49,536 of JABRWK010000269.1, read as the reverse complement.
ATAGCTTTCATTGATCCCAAGTGATCGTACTAACGATTGAAAAAATAATGTTCGTCAAAAATTAAGACAGAAAGTAATATGAAATTATTAATTCGCACATCAGCGATACTCAAATGTCAGGTATGCAGTTTATACAAATGTTTACTTAGAACATTTATTCAAAGCTATTGAATTTTGTCATTGTCGTCGAAGATGCAAATACTACGTATTTTAAAAAATAACTGACATTTCTTATAGTTACTTATTAATGTGTCAAGGAGTTTAATATGTTAACGGGTAATGGTGACAGTATTATAAATGCAGAAAACTCAAAATAATATCAAATTTAATAAAACATAAGTTCATTAGCAAAAGAAGAAAAACCTAATATTTCAAATGTAATATTTTTTCCGTTGTTGCTTATCTGTATTTATGGTGTTTGTGAGTTCTAAATGTACATAAACACTATACCAATAAGACCAAACCAGTAAATGCATGCGGCAGAATTTTTGAACGTATATTCAAATATTGACTAAATCTTGTATCCATAAACCGTTTTTGATTTAAAATACGGTTGCCCCTTTAGAGCCAGTTTCCATTTGTTATTAAGCAATGTCTCATCTCATTAAACTCACCTTGGACATGGTTTGTGTCTGGTGAATAGCTGCGTTAATTTTAATACTACATACTTACATATTGTAATAATCAAACTTTATTTTGCTTTGCAATTTTATGTCTATTGATGTATTAACCAAAATTCAACAACTGTACATATTATGTACAGTTGTTTTAGAGTTCGTGACATTCATTTTGAATTCCGTCTAAAAGCCTTTACCACTCAAAATCCAGTCACAACAAGTTGGTGACGAGGATCAAAAAGTGAACGTGATCACGCATCGAATTAGAAAATTGCTGTCGAAATTTTTAA
>JABRWK010000269.1:36394-47863 GCA_013372445.1 Hypothenemus hampei | reverse complement strand
CTTTTAGCCCCCGAAAAACGATTCGAAAATTCGCGGCGGTCAGGACACAGCACCAATTGCCGTGGAAGCTTGCAGCTGTCAAAATTTTCGAATTTTCCGGAATAACTTTGAAATGGTAAATTTTAGACATAAGATACTTTACATAAACTGGCCTTAAAATTTGACGAGGAATCCGAAAATGCCATTAAAAATGGGGAGTTCCATTTAACAAAGTTGGTAGCAGCCCCCGACTTGTGACTTACCCTGTACACTTGCAAATATTTTTAAAATGTTCAGCTCTTTAAACCAAACATCTTTTATTAAGACTTTTTTTTTCTAGTTGCAACAATGCATGAGATACAGAGCAAATACACACTAAATGGACACCCGGTATATATGTATATGTATATAAAGTCACATGTGCGCACACTTTCAAGTACAGATCTACATAGGCATACAGTGTAGCTTTGGACAAGTAAAAAGGTTTGAGATGTCCAATTTCATAGCGATATATCTCAAAATGAAGAATTTTTAGAGCTTAGTGTGGTGATATAAAGACTTTTGTTCTGCACATCAAAAACTATCTGAATCCAAAGTTTCACCTAGTTTAGCAGAGATTTTCTATAAGGATAATGCGGGATTCTTTTTTAAAAGTTTTTACCACTTAGAGATTAATCACAATTTATAACAATTATTATCTACATTACCACAGTCATTTGAAGACATATACAAATACTGACACACATAAATTTTGATATGGTAATGAATAGTTTGTAAAATAAATATAATATTTGTTGCATAAATATGCTAAAATTATGACAGTTTTAAAATTGTAGTTTTATGTACAATGGAATTGCCTAAAAAAAATAACTAAACCTTTTAATTGGTTTTTAGTCACATGTACCATAATCGACTTCCAAAAGTAAATAGAAAACGGCAATTTTCCAAAAGCACCCTGGCAGTCCAATTATTAAAAAAATTGAATAGAATTTGTGCGAAATTTATAAAAGAGGCAAACACAATTGGTTTTTTGTTATAGCACAGTTTATATAATGAATCTGTACAAATAAATAAAAAATATTACACAAAAAAGGAAAACATTTCCAAAAAGTAATTTTTGAAAGCCTTAAGGTAAGTCTTTGTTTTTATAATTGGGTCTTATAGAGATTACGATCGATTATCATTTCCATTACAGTCCTTTAACAGGCTGGTTGTCTTTATTTGCTTAAATAGTCTTATTTTTATAAGAATATTTATTGTCTTCTGTCACAAAAAATAAAAAATTAACCTATTGCAAAATTATTAGTGTTCCATTACGGGTGCAATAGATTACCCTAATTTACAAAATCAAAAAAAGTTATACAGTTGATTAACAAATGTTTTATTCCTACGTACTTTGGCCCAGTAAACTCGAAAATCGCCTTCAAAAATTTTTTTATGGAAGCAATTTCGAGTTACGAATTTTTGAAATTTTTTTTTAATTTTCCTAAGCGCTTCCACGTTTTTGGATATATCTTGAGTTTTTGTCGATCGATTTGGTTGAATAAGCACTCAAATTAAAGGTAATTGAGTCCCCTACAACTTTCTCTTTTATAATTTTAAATCGTCTTAGTAGTTTAGTTGATAGCGATTTTAATAATTAAAACCATCCTAAATAACTCTTAAATTATATATTATTTTAAAATTTCCAAAAACACGTCAATTCAGGTGTCAAAGGGGAACTTCTTGAGTTTATATCGACTGTATTTTTAACCCCTTAAGCAAGGGGTGACTCACCTCTAAAATCTTAAATGGACGGGGGGGTGTCGAGTGATACCTCTTTTTAAAAGGCATGTCACGAATTTTTCACCTACCAAGTTTCAGGTCATTCCGTTTAACCATCCCAAAATGTCAGACACTTGAATTTTGCGATTTTTACTACGAAAAGTGACGTAAACAGGCGTTTCAATATGGAGGGGGCAGTTTATTTTCATATTTCAACGTAAGGGTAGCTGAGATGAGGGGATGAATGACAAAATTCTGTCAAATACGAAATCAAACTGCCTCCTCCAAAACTTAGAGGGGGCAGTTTAAGTGGAAGTAGTTTGGAAGTTTTATTTTGTTAGAAGATGATCTGAGAAGCCCAAAAATATATATTAAAAAAAAAATAAATAAGAAAAGTGCTAAAGCGTTATGGATCCGATTTTTAATACCGTTGATTGACTCTTCGACTCATAACAATATAAATATTCCTTTTACTTAATTATATTTTGTGATATGTAATCTTTTTTTACTCTTTACAAATCACAAAAGTGAACCGAAAATACATATGGATCAGCTAAAAAATTGATTTCTTTACTTTAATGTTATATGAAATTAAAAACAGTTTTACTTTCTATAAATAAATATTTGGATAACATTTAAAACATATCTACATACAGGGTGTTCCATTAACAATTTATCTTCCATCTACCTTCTTTATTTTTATCATTAAACAAAAAGATCCAAAAGTAACTCCCTTAATTTTTGAAGTAGAACTTAAAAATTGCCTTGTTTCGAATGCTTGAATGCCTTTCTTGTCCTTAATTTTGTAATTGGGTCAATGTTTAATTTTTTTCTAATGTTAAAAATAAAGAAATTAGATGTGGAGTGAATTATTAATGGAAAGCCCTGTATAGACATTTTTCACAAAATTTTATAATTTCTATCCAGCTATGTATTTTGAATAAACTCAGCAGATCGTCAAATTGTTCAAAGCATTATTAAAATATTAACGCAGGGAAACATTGGTCACGTTATCAAAACGACGCCAAATACACTTAAAAATAAAACGAAGAACTAATTTAGTACTACTACTAAAGTAAATAAATCTTTTAGGTAAAATGGTAAAAAATAGCTAGGGTATTCTATTAGCGTTAAACAATTCAGGGAAGCATCAATTTACATATTTGAATTATTCATTTGATTTTATGCCCCAAAACTCCAGTTGGCAAATTTTAATATAGAATTATGTATTGTTTCATTATTTGATCAAACTGAAAAAAAAAGATTAATTGAATTTAAATCAAGGTATTTAATTGGCCTGGAATTTAATGACTTTTAACACACTTCAATATTTTACGAAAATTCAATATAAAATCTGATGTTTATTACCTCAGAGCGGCAACCTGACATCATCAAAATTCCGATTGGGCTGAATATTAAACTCAGCTTTTACCTATCCTATTTTAGTTACATGACACCAAATATGGAAATCCATACCAATAGGATTGGCACTTCCTTTATCGTAGGTACATTCTTTAGTGTATATTGTGCCCTAGGCTGAGTTTCATGAAAAAAAATTGTAGTGTGTAATACCGAACAAAAACAAAAGATTAATTTTTTTAATTTCCTATTACTAAAAATACATATTTTGATAAATTAGAATAAATTCGAACAACATGATCACTTTGAAATTTTTATTTTCTTTCCATTACATGTCTATTTTTGCCTATAAGTTCTATGGAATTCTCGCTGAATTATATTACTGTGAACTCATATCTTTATAAACCAGTTCATTTAGAATTAACAGGTATTTTCCGATTCCATTATGGAAATTCGTTACAAAGTGTAGTTTTATTACGCCGAAAACGTTTAATGGATTTGAAAAAGTAGTAATCCGATAGTGCAATATCGACAAAATACACTCGATGAGTGACCGAGAGAATGCAATAGTGATACCATAGCAGGATAAGGCAGTACTGCTCAATTCTCATTGTTTCTGTCCTGTTTTAAATAGATTGTTTTTGGATGGGTTTACTCAGAAAAATTGGTTTGTCATAAAGTTCTCATGTATTCTTATATTTAATGTATTTGCCAGAATGTTCATCATAAAACGCATCTAAAGATCGACTAGCCTTATTCCACCACCGTATCTTACGATCTTGCGTTAATCCTTCCGAATAATCAATCTAGAGCATTGTTCAATTATTGTCGTATTGAATCAATCAAGTTGAACACAATAACGTTCAACATTTATCTTTTCATTAGGAAAATTTCATAGTGATATATTTGATAATTTTATACGGGGTGTTTCAGAATTGTACGACACTATTTAAGGTGTGTATTTTCTACTACCAAATAAAGAAAAAATTCTCATGAATCTGAAACACATTGGAGAACTTTTAAAAAATATTAATATCCACCAGTAGCGTACGAGCAAATTTTTCCAAAAAATTTTCTGAACTAAGATCTCAGGAAATACACCACCCTGTATAGTAATTGAAAGAAATTGAACAGCGCTTTGCCTGATATACACGGTGATTTTTTAATGGCGGATAAGCTCTTCGATACGTTTTAGGAGGCCATTTAGGGAGTCTTAGAAAAATAATAAAAAAATTCTCAAACAAAAAAAAAATCAACTCAAAGAAAATGTTTTAGGTCATTTATATTACAACTAACAGTTGAAGATACATAACGATCTATTAAAAATGGTATCAAGTTGCAAAATTTTGAAAAATGGAGAAGATGAGTTATCAAATTTACCTCTTCATATCTTGATGGATTGTCGAGAAAAATTTTTTGTATTATTTTTGTAAGACTCCCTAAATGGCCCCCTAAAACGTACCAAAGAGTTTATCCGCCATTAATAAATCACCGTGTACATATAAAATTTGAAAGCTCTATGTGCAGTAGAGCTTTCAAATAGACATAATAAAATAAAATATGATTTTTTTCTTAAATTTAACAACCTGCAACTTCGCCACAGGTCGAGATCGGACTCAAATGAAATGTTCATATGAAATTGTTTCTTTACTTTGTAATAGAGAGCATATAGTACATATGTATATGCATGTTCGTACCAAATAGTGCTGTGCAATTTTGAAACATTTTATATACAGGGNAACACTGTTTAACATTCATTTTTGTGATTCATCCTTAAAGTTTTTAAATCTGAATTTCCATGTCATCACAATTCATTGTAGATTGTATTTTAGGAATTACAATTCATATAGTTGGTCTCTAGATCATAAATTAGCGTAAAATAACTTAGCAGAAATTGAAATGATCCAATCTTGGTATATTATTGCGGAGCCATGTAACAAACCAGAATTTATATCAAAGAGAAGGCGTCGCTGATATTGTATTCCAAATTGCAAGACTGAAATAGAGTTTGGCTGAGCATATGGCCAGAGTGAGAGATAAAAAAGGAACAATAAGGCTGTTGCATTGCAGACTAAGAGCCAACATGCGAAGTAAGAGAAGACTTTCCATGCGCTAGACCGGCGACATTAAGAGAATTACTAACAACTAGAAGCAGAGTGTTCAGGAAAGGAAGCGATGTACGGAAATAAGAGAGGCCTTAAAGTTGTCAGATCTTTAATTTTTAAGATGTGTCTCATATATTTTAACGTTATGCCATATCGTTATATATATTAATATATTGAAGATGAGACCATTTTTGTAAATTTTTTTACCTTTATCGCAAATTCAAAATCTATGGATATCGCCGAAAAAATGTAGGTCCATTTCAAAATAAAAAACAAATAACGATAAGCAGCAGAATCTTTATTCATCTTGTATTACTCATGTGGGTCCTATATAAGAAACTGTCCTTTTTATTTGTTGCCCAACAATGCTACACCAAAGTTTCTAACTAAAATAACAAGTTGTCTGACGACCGTGTACAGTAAGTCTTTTTAATTTGGACTTCTTACCTGATGATGAATCTTTGAGGTATAAGTATTGAAAAATCACATCACCATTTATATACTTATTTTTTCAGGATCTTCACCAAAAATAACTTTGTTTAGTCGCAATCACCCGTCTAGTCTATTCTGAGCCGCTAATCTCACTACCCGACGGTTAGGCTAGAAACACTATGCTCTAGACAGCGACGATTAGCCGCTGTAATGTCCATGACAAACCCTTATCCATTGTTGAATTTGCATGTCTGCAATTGGTCTTTACCTTGTAGCGATTATATTTAGTGTCCTTGTGCTGCATTTTGTCTGGCAGCTTAATAAACTTCATATGGAAAAATGCAAGGTGTCTTAAGAAATGTGATATCTCTGGAAGGGTTCAACATAAATGGACGATTAAAAAAACAAAATACTCAGGAGACACCAGGCTATATGACTGCATAGTTCTTATATACCTCAGCCACCTGTTGTTGCCCATGGAAGACGTCAAACTTTGATTAAAAAACAAGACACTATTTACCCGCACTGTATAATATGTGGATTGTATTTTTTGGGCGTCTCGTCGCTACATGGAATTCACCCATAACAGGGCTACCATTGAAAAAAAAAATCATTAAAATCCGACTAGTGGTTGGGAAAATATTTATTATCAAAATTTAGTGAATTTTCAAGTGATGTGTTAATTTTTTTGCGGAGTGTATATCAATAGAATTTAAAAAACGCCCATTTAAAAAACGGTCCAGTTTATAGCTTTCATTGATCCCAAGTGATCGTACTAACGATTGAAAAAATAATGTTCGTCAAAAATTAAGACAGAAAGTAATATGAAATTATTAATTCGCACATCAGCGATACTCAAATGTCAGGTATGCAGTTTATACAAATGTTTACTTAGAACATTTATTCAAAGCTATTGAATTTTGTCATTGTCGTCGAAGATGCAAATACTACGTATTTTAAAAAAATAACTGACATTTCTTATAGTTACTTATTAATGTGTCAAGGAGTTTAATATGTTAACGGGTAATGGTGACAGTATTATAAATGCAGAAAACTCAAAATAATATCAAATTTAATAAAACATAAGTTCATTAGCAAAAGAAGAAAAACCTAATATTTCAAATGTAATATTTTTTCCGTTGTTGCTTATCTGTATTTATGGTGTTTGTGAGTTCTAAATGTACATAAACACTATACCAATAAGACCAAACCAGTAAATGCATGCGGCAGAATTTTTGAACGTATATTCAAATATTGACTAAATCTTGTATCCATAAACCGTTTTTGATTTAAAATACGGTTGCCCCTTTAGAGCCAGTTTCCATTTGTTATTAAGCAATGTCTCATCTCATTAAACTCACCTTGGACATGGTTTGTGTCTGGTGAATAGCTGCGTTAATTTTAATACTACATACTTACATATTGTAATAATCAAACTTTATTTTGCTTTGCAATTTTATGTCTATTGATGTATTAACCAAAATTCAACAACTGTACATATTATGTACAGTTGTTTTAGAGTTCGTGACATTCATTTTGAATTCCGTCTAAAAGCCTTTACCACTCAAAATCCAGTCACAACAAGTTGGTGACGAGGATCAAAAAGTGAACGTGATCACGCATCGAATTAGAAAATTGCTGTCGAAATTTTTAATTTTCGTCAAGAATCTTCAAATATTTCGAACAGCCTAACTTTAATTTTGATTGATGCAAAAACAATTATGGATCATAAATAATTTTTGCAAAAAAGCTATGAAATCTAAACTTAATCAACAGAATACATATGTCGAAAAGTTCACAGGACCTAAGGAAAAGACCTCCAAAACAAGTCCAAATTGCTTTTACCAAATTTCGGTAATTTCGTTTCAAAAAATGAAACCTTCCGAAGTAACGAAGATTTGAAAATTTCGTTTTTATAAGAATTTCTGAAAATAAAGAATATCTTGCAACGAAAGAAAATTTCAATTTACCAACCACGTTATCTTGGGGACTTGCCATGTTTAAAATTGATGAAGGCATTACAACATCATTTGGCTCCAAACGAAAAAGCCCCTATTACTTAATATCAGTTTCCGACGAAACGTCAGACAATCAATTACAGAATATGTAGCTGAATTGAGAATGTTTTTCTTCATGGGCAATTGAACAGAGGAATTCCGCACAGTAACATTAGGAAGCAGATGTTTCAATCCATGACAACAATGTTTCAAATATTTTAAAGCATCGTGGATATTACTCTAGATGCAGTGACAACCAATTCAATAGAATAAGCACAAAAAAACATCAACACCACCAGATCGATCGATGTTAAGAAAGTACGAGACTCATAAGAAAAAATCATAGCAAACGAAATCTTTAAAAACTATCATCGATTTGAAATCTAAACAAGATCGTGAAATAAAACAAATCAAAAATTGACTTCGCTCAATTAGGAAAAAGTAGGAAAACTAGGGTAAACTGGAAAAAGTTTATTTTCGTTGTGGTCATAAAACCTACACTCCTAAGAACTACTACAAAACTTGGTTATGTAAAATGGACGTTATTGGTCGCATGGTGAAGGTCTGATTGTGAGTCAAAACGCTATGATATCTGAAGTAAAAATGTACATCTACATATCATATTACACACTTATGAAAATATGACATTTACTAGCTTGATAATACAAACGCCAGTACAAGAAAAAAGGGAACGTTTTCAAACTATTGTAAACAATGAAGCCTACCCAATCATAATAGAACTCGACTCAAACTGGGGTTTCACGTTCTTACCAAGAAATAAATTTAATCGCTTGAAATTCAACGTTCTTCTGTTACCGATTGAATTTCATCAAATTTTTTCATATACTTGAAACTTTATCGTACCTGATAGGAAAATTAAAGTAAACATTGAATTCAATGGAATACGAGTAGCCACTGAAGAGCAAATCTTCATTGTATCAGAAGGTACTTTTCTGGATAGGCCATCAGAAATCAGCTTAAAGAAAATGAACGAAGAAATTTCCCTCCGAGTCACATATACGCAATCAAAATTGATAAACTTTTCTCAAGATTTTCAAATGCACTGAAGGAAAAGATTGAATACAGACCGAAATTCGAAGTCTCTTTTCAGTAACAACAAAAAACAAAACTTGTTTACGACCACCATTAGTTATTATTCTAGAAGCAAACAGTGGTGTAAGAATGTGCGTCGACTATAAAATTGGAGTGAACAAACCGCTAGTGGACACATCTTATCCACTTAAGAAGATCGACGAAATAATCCATAGCCATACTTTTTATAAACTTGACTTTAACAAGGTTTATCTTCACATTCCAAAGGATGGACAAAGAGCAAGGAATGAAGGGCATCAGCGTCCTTATAAAGTAAATCGTTGCATGATATCAAGAATGCCCTTGATGAATTCAACCGTGTTCATCAAATTCTCAAGGGCATTCATAAGAGAAAATTCTATTTCAAAGATATCATTGTACATGAATTGACTAAAGAGGAGTGCAAGACAAATCTCGTCACTTGTTTCGAACAACTACAAAAATTCGAATTACGTCAACAAAAGTAAGCGCGCGTTCTTCTCGACCAGAATCGAATTTCCCTGACACGTTATTCAATATAACGAAGTCCATAAATCACCCAAGAAGATTGATTCGATTGTCAGAATGAAAAGACCTATAGGAATCAACGAGCTGAAAACTTTTTAAGAATTGTGACATACTACTCAAGATTTATTCCCAACCATTCGACTCTGACTGTACCATTACAGAAATTTTTCAAAAAAGGCATTAGATTTAAATGGATAGGTCAATGCCAAGGCCTTCCTCAAATTGAAGAAAAAAATATCCTCTGATCGAATTGTCATACTACATGACATCACTTATGCAACTTACTTGCAATGCCAGCACTGTAGTAGTCGGTTCTGTCCTCTTACATCTCATTGATAGTCAAGAAAACCCTATTGTTTTTGTATCAAAGGCTTTAACATTGGCAAGGAAAGGCTACTCACAAACCAACAGTGAGGTGTTATTTATTATTTTTCCCGTGGACCACTTTTTCCAATTTTTATTTGATCGTATCTTTAAATTAATCATGGATCATCAACCTTCAGTAAGAATTTTTCAGCAGAATACTAAACTACCATCCATGCCAGCCAAACTTCAACGTTACGCAGCGTTCCGTTCAGGCTTCAATGACAAAATTAAGAGTAAAAGAAGCATCGCTCGAAAAACAACGCGAATGCAGACTGTCTCATTAGAGCACCCATCGAAATTTTTCAGGTACATGAAATATTAAAAAGAAACATCAACTTGATCTCTAGTCCAAACTGAACTTTCACCACAATTCGGGGAAAAAATAATTAAAAACCACTGGGCGACTAAGGGACTTGGGGAACTTTTGCAATGGTTTCGTCAGGAAGATGATTCTAATTTTGAATTATCAATCAATAGTGACATCATTTTGAAAAATCAGCGTGTCGTCTTACCACCTGCTCTCCAGTCAGCAGCATTGACCGAACTATTGTACATGGTATTTATCTGGGAATAGCAAAGGTGAAGTAGCTCGCTCATCGTTACGTTTACGTACAAATGAATACGAATAATATCTTGATGCGCTCAAACCTATGGAATTTAAAAATTTCTCTGCACCGATTAAAGCAGCTGGAAAATTAAGTGTGGGATAACGTATAGATAGATATACGGATACCTACAATACTATACTTATAAGAAAAATCTTTAAAAACCAAGAACAATCTTGAAGAAATTTATCTTATACAACTTAGTTAACAATAAATATTGAATATATGTACATATGTTATTAGCCAATGGTATATTTCAAACATTGAACCATCCAATAACGAAAATGCGAGAAGACTCTAATGGAGAAAATTCATTAAATTTTTATCTACAATCAATCAATCAATATCTTTCCAACCATTCATCAGATTTGAATGATTTTTTCTGGCAATTGCAGCCCTGTTATTGCCGAATATTCTGCAGCGAGGCGATGTCCAAAAATAAAATAAACATATTGTACAGGGCGTGTAAATATTAGTCATATTTTTTCATCAAAGTTTAACGTCTTCTGTGGGCAATGTCAGGTGACTGAAACATATGAAAACTATACAATGATGTAACTTCGTGTCTTCTCAGTATTTTGTTTTTTTAGTGATTGATTTATCTTCAGTCACCTGACATTGCCCACAGATGACGTACAATGTACAACATATCGATTTTATTTCTGGAACATTGGCTCGCTGCAGGAAATTCGCCACTAATAGGGCAAATTTTACAATTGCCAGAAAAAATCATTGAAATCTGACTAATGGTTGGGAAGATATTGATTGTCAAAATTTAATTAATTTTCAAGGGGTCCAAGACTTTTGACGTTGTGTGTAGTTGGAACCGTGGTACTGAATTCAGCAGCCAGGGATTTCCCAATAAGTTCAGACTATGTCGTTCACACAACGTCGACAACTCTCTCATTATGTGACCACACTTTTTTTAATACGGGAATCTGGTATCTAAAACGTGAAAGTTGTATGGATCGAATTCTTCTTTTTAGTAAATTTATAATATATTTGTCATTTTTATGTTGAACGTTTCATAATACGTTAATAGTGAATATTCAGATGTGTCTGAATCCGTAACTTTCAGTTAGAATTCCCTTGAGAAAGTGTCTCGCATTTATGAAAAAGGGCTCTTGGTGTAACTGGCTGAAACTTTTGATTCAGATAGTTCTTGATTTGTAGGATAAAAGTCTTCATGGGCATTAAATTGTAAATATACATATATATATATATATATATATATATATATATATATATATATATATATATATA